>WHYT01015711.1:21244-34616 GCA_009806455.1 Tetrax tetrax | reverse complement strand
CCTTCACTTTAGCTGCAAGTCATGTGTGTGTCACATGGCTCTTGCAAAACACTTCTTGCCTATGTAGATTTTGCAAGGCTGTGACTTGATAATGAAATGCTCTTGGGGCTGTCTTGAGCTGAAATAACACTTGCCTAGAAAACCTGGTGATGGCACAATTGTTTGTTTTTTTTTGGTTTTTTTTTGGAGGGTCCTCATACCTTGTCGTGTGAGTATGGCCTTTTTCTCTAATTGGCCTGCTCGGGAGTAAGGGTGTCTGAGAGCTCTGGTCAATAGTTGTCTGTATCCTGGCAACTGTAAGAGCAGTGACTTGCCCACCAGGATGTCAGGACAATAAACCTCGTTTTGCTCATGGCTTTTTAGGAGTGAATAAGAGGAGAGACTTGGGATTAGTTTAAAAAGCACTTTAAAAAAAAAAGCTGCTGCACTCTCAGCAGTTTAGTGTTGAAGAGTGTTTTTAGGATTCTTTCAGTGATGCTGGCTTTGCTGGCACTCAAGTTTGGGATGATGAAGCCACTGTGCCCTCTAATGTAACTGAAGTGGTCACGGTATTGAAATGCATGTGTAGTATGGCATTACTGCTCTAGATACCCATCGTTGCTGTTCACGTATGGCACTTCTAACAACTCTTGTCCTCAAAGCATGCTTTTTCACACAACTCAGCCTGCTCACTTGCATGGTCCTGGCTTTTGTGCTCTCTGCTTATGGCAGCATGGTTGCAAGCACTCTGGGCCCATTAAAAACACCCAAAGAGCACACAGGAGTAGAAGGGCAAAGTAATCATCAGCTAGTGTGAGGGAGTTGGTGAAAATGAAGAGGCGCAGCCAGGAACTCAAGTTACATCCTGGCAAGATGACATAACTAGGTTATTGGTGTGGCTTCTGAAAAAGCCCAAACAGTAGCTGGAGGTAGTCAGTGGGTGAAAGACCAACAAAGTGTTGGTGCCTTCGTGGTTGTAATGACTCTCAGAGTTAAACTTAAATTTACTGTGCAGACTGGTGGGTTTTCTAGTGAAGAACTGCCTGTGAAGTGTTGGGTCAATAATCTTGTCTGTGCAAAAACAGGTTTAAGGGAATTTTTCTGTGGCTTGCTTGCCTTTCCTGAAGCCTACTTGCTTTTTAAACTGATGCAGAGAGTAGTTCCTTGCAGCGAGATACTGAGTGCTGCTATGGAGATGGGGAAAACATGTTGAGGGAGCCTCATTCTCTTGGTGAAGAGTGCTCATTCCTGGTGGTGAGGACGGCAGAGTTCTTGAAAGTGAAACAAAGAGGAAATCCTGTAGCTTAATTTGTAGTACTAAATGGCCACTTCCTCACAGGGTTGCGTCTGCAGGATGAGGACAGGAGATGGGAAGGGTGTAGTGGGATGGACAGAAAATATCTGCCGCTGTAATAGGTATACTTGGATCAGTGTTAAACCAGCAATAGGACTTACGGGATTGGGACATTATTCCCTTGTTACCTGTAATGGATACAGATGTCTGTCCTTTTGGAAGTGCTATGCCTGTACTGTAACACAGGCTCCCTTCCTTATCACAGCCTCAGATCGGGCCGTAGCCCCAGATCCTCTCGCCTGGGCATGGCAGAACGCTGTTAGAGGTCAGTGGGACAGCTAGTTAAAATTTCTTAATAAAAAGACCTGCCTCCTTCCATTTTCCTATTAAAGTTATAGGATCTGAAGTTGCTGGTGCCAGGGTTTGCAGGCAGTGTGTGCTTGAGGGCTTCCTTGAAACTTCAGGGCTGTGGGACAGCCTAGTGGACTAGTCAGTGTGATTTTTTTTTTTTGTGTGTGTGAAGGAGCTGAAGAGGGATGGGTGAGATATTAGTGCTAGCATTTGGAAGCTAAATTCTGAAAACACCTGCCCACCTGGCATTGGGATATATTACTTCTGTGTTTCTCCCCCTGCCTTATGTTGTTTAAATCAATGAAATGTAAATATTGACTCTGTTGTGACTGGATCATGTCAGGTGTGGCATTTCCTGCTGCTTCTGCAACTTGTGTGTGGTAGGCCAGCATAAGCACACTGATGGGTGAATGACCTTAACAGCCAAGTGGCACCAGGAATGAATCTTGATCGATGTTCTGCAGTGTAGTGTCTGGATCTTGTTCTAGACACCTTCAAGGGGAGATGAGAAAATGAACTCTTTTTGGAGTAAAGCTTATTTTTTTTTTTGTAATTCCTTTGAAGTGTTAGAGAATACCTGTGTGGGAGTTTTCAGTCTTCTGTGATGGTGTTCCTTAGATGACCATAGAATGACAGCTGCTGGATTGTTGGAATCATCTGAAATTGTGTTCTAGCCTTTCTAAACAAACAACAGTCTGTAATGGAAAGTGGCATTATGTCTTCTGGATTCTGTTTACTTACACAAGCAGTGTGTAAACAGAGTGACAGTCATGCTCCCTTTCAAAATTTCTTGGATGGTAGAACAAAGACTGGGGATTTGAGGCTGCTGTGAGTACCTGTTTACAGTAAACTTGCAGCTGACATCGGTGATTAAAGCTGATTCCAGCAGTTCCTTGTGGAGACAAGTGATACCTGGTCTTGTCTGTTCTGGCATAAAACCTTCCTAGCATTTAAAAAAAATCCCCACATGTCTAGCAGTATCTTTGAGGCCTGTGGGTTCCTTGTTCCACACAGCTTTGGCCAGGTCCATCCTCAACTTGACTTCCTGATCTGCTGAGCTCGCTGACTACAGCATGGAAAATGCATGTAATAGGAGGATGTTGCGCTCTGTTCAAAAATTTGGCAGGGCTGTTTTGGAGTTACCTTTTATTTTGGCAAGAGGCAGTTAAACTTTACATATCTATCCTGATCTCCTTGGCAAGAGGAAGTTACGGTGTCTCCTTCCGGATGAGGAGGCTTTGAAAGCCTTGCTCTCACTGACGAGCGTATTCCTCCAGTGCGCTCTTATGGGTGCTAAGTATGACTTGCTTACATAAATGGTGAGAAATAGTTGAATGGTAAATCTGAATTCGCACTGTCTCCAAGTGTCTGGAGAAGGCTGTGCCGCATAGCTCAGCGTGCTTTATGAAGGCTCCCTAAACTGGAAGAGCTGATGAGTTAAGAGTTCAGGTTTAAAGAGCAAAACAGAGCAGCTTCAGAAACGGTTGTGTGGCCCTTCAGGAGCAAATACCAAACTTAACCTGCATGGCTTTTTGGACATATAGCTACAGTTGAACCCATTAACACAAATATTCTGTCAGTGTAGTTCAGTCCAGAAACAGGTTTCTGCAAAACTACTGTGGCTTGTTTTCATTTTAATTAAATTTCAACTATTGCTGTACCCTGAGAACTCTCTGGCATCACACTGTGTGTAACAGACTGCACACTTTGTTCTTGAGGCCCCTGTATAGGCACCTGCTGTTTTTTTAAAAGGTCCTAAAGCAACTCTTCCTAGAAAAGAAGACACTATATCATTGAAATATAGAATTATTTTCATTTCTTTAAACAAAAATAGCAAGATTGTACTTAAATTATCCCTGATTCAATGCGGGTCTAAGCATCAGTCTTGCTTATCTGGCAAAACTAGGTTTTTGTGACACAACAGCTGTTTCTAAGGTTGAAGACAGAGCTAACGCAGAAAAGGCTGTTTCCAACCATGCTGCAGCCTGCGTGGCACTGGCCTTGGTTTTGGTGGGGCTAAGGCAGTGTAAGTCACTGTATGAGCTTGTGGTTGTCAGTTGCTTCTAGAAATACTGAAGCCCAAAGTGAAGGAACATCTTGATAGCAAAGATGTCCAAACCAGTATTTAAGGCTCTAGGTTCTTGTTGCTGTAACTTAACAGTAGGGCTGTGTATAAACCGTTATGGTTTGCTTCTGAACAGTAAAAGATTTAATAGCAGGGTAGATCTGGTTGGGAGCTTCTCTTAGCAGCTAAGAGTAACAGCGGAAAACAAGTGACTTGATCTTTTGGGCTGAGGAGACCTGAATTCTCCTTGAAAGCAAGGAGAGTGAATCTTTCAGACTCATAGCTGCAGCCTTACCTACATCAGGAAAGATTTTTTTACTGCTAATTTTAGTGAAGGCAATATAGTGGTAGTATTCATGTGTTACTGTTCTAAAGGGGATTATAACATGAGGCAAGCTCTAATACTTTCAAGTGTATTAGTGCTTACTGCAAGTAATAACTGAACTTCAGGGTTGCTGAAAAGTCTGGGTTTGCAGAGAACTCAACAACCAGAACTTCCTGCTGAAGTAGGAAGGAGCCGTTTGAAGGCTGAGGCAATTGTAGCATAACCGTGGGGGAGGAGGCAGCATAGGTTGAACAGTGGACCAGGTCTTGGTGCTTAGTCTCCAGCTTAGACTGAGTTTCTCTTCCAGGGAACTAAATTCTTAGTGGGGGTAAGAAGTTTTAAATGTCTCTTGGTGCTGTTTCTGTTGGGTAGCCCCTTCCCTGGGTAACTGGGTGATGTTGGTGATTGAGAGGCAGCAGAGCTGGGTAGCTGAGGCGAACTGTAACGCTGGTCAATACAGTCCCACTTCAGTGATCCTTAGGCTTCAAACACATTTGGCTTTTTGTGATAAAGCACCACTGTGCATCATCAACCAAGTAGCTTGTCAGTGTGGCTGTGGTGGAGCTTCTGCAAGTGGAGCCACAGGAAATGCAAACTGTTCCTTTGAAGCGCAGAGGGAGGCAGTGCTCAGGACTCCAGGCTGTGAGGAGGGGTTTTTGTGTCACCTTATGGGCAGGCCCAAACTTCAAGAAGTGTGTCTTTTGTCAGTGATCACCAGTGTAGGAGTATGAGCAGTAACCATACTTCTGGTCAGTAATAGCGTGTCAGCTGTCTTGAAGCTGTGAAGATATGTGGGTTGTGATGTAGTGTAACTTATCTCCCTGAGCAGTTGGGGTTAATAACTGTCATTCTACTAAAACCATCTTGCCTTGTGTTAGTACACTTTTTGCCAGGTGGAATAGTGACTTCTGTGACCATAAAGTGCTAGATATCCTTTGACCTTAATTTTTTTTTTTAAATACCTTGAGCACTTCTAGCTTTACACTATGGGGGAAGGTTGCATTTTTAAGGATCAACTTATTAGTTGCTGCCTTCACCACTTCTGACTTCTCTCTAGGCTTGAGAGAAGTGCTGTGGAAACTAGCGAAGGTTTCCGTTGAGCACGTCCTTGCAGTCTGGGACCAGCAAAGATGACAGTCATTTGGGCACTTGAGCAGAGGAGTGGTAAAAAGCTGAGCAGCTGACCATCTGCTTGGCTGTTATCTGCTGGGGATGGGTGCAGCTTCCTGGCTGGATTCCTGCCAGCCAGAGTCAATGGCAATGTTAGTAGGGAGTAATAGGTGGGGACAATTGACTTCAGGTATTCGCATAAATTTTGTCTTCTCTGTCTGGTTAAGCGGGCATAGAAATATGTCTGTTGTAAATTCTGGTGATTACGTGAGAACAGACTTAATCCTGGATGCTACAGGGCTGAAAAGTTAAACCTATAACACAAAATCTAATGACTTGCCAATGAAGAAATCTTCGCTACTCTTTGAAGTGTAAGTCTAGGTTGGTCATGGGTGATACCGTGCTTGTTCTCTCAATGTTGGGAGGACTCAACATTAAGCAAAAAAAGAATAATCACCTCTTCCATGTGATGAGAATTACTAATATCACACCTGACATACTCTAGAGAATGAATGCATTGTCATTGGACAATGACTTCAGCTTCGTTTTAATTACAGAAAGGCAAGTGGAGTATGTGGTCACTGTGAGCTGTTAATAATCTGTTGTGGAAGGTGGATGTTCACGTTGCTTTAGAAGGCCACTAACTATGTTGTTAGTAGTTTGTACATTTGAATTGCATATTGTGCAAATGGATTCTGCTAGAACTTAAATTTGGGTAACTTAAACGGAGAAAAGAATTGGCTATTGTGAAGCTAGGCAGAGGAATCAAGCCTTGAATGTCAAAGATGATGTGAAGATAATGGCTCTGGTGGGCAGCAGGCTATTACTACCATCTGTGTTACTTGAGTCACTCAACCAATGAGGCTTGCAGTTAATTGTGAAGCATGATTTTAATCTTGGCTAGACCCCAAAGGGCTGAAGTAGGATTGTGTTAGACTTGGTGACAGTCACACTAAGATCTCCAGAGTAACTTCCCAGGAAAGCATAATTCTGCGCAAAAATGCCATGTTCGGAGCATCTACCTCACACTTTAAATTGCGAGAGTGTCTAAACTGGATAGAGAAGCTTGAGTTGTAGGTGACTTCCCTAGTAATGAATTAATTTACTTTTCTCAAACATAATGTACTTGCTATAAGGAACTTGGTTCTCAATAGTGTTTTTCATGAAGTGACTTATTTTTTTTTTTTTTCCTTCTGCAGTGACTATTTATTCAAGCTACTTCTGATTGGAGACTCTGGTGTTGGGAAATCTTGCCTTCTACTTAGGTTTGCAGTAAGTCATCATACTTGGAAACTTTATTTAAAAAAGCTACCAGGTACTTAGCAAGAACTTCTCTGCTACAAGAACTACTTGAAAGGACTGATGTCTATCAGGACTCGTATACTGAGGAATAATTAAAGTATTGCAAAAGCCTCCTGTCTTCTGCATTGGTTTCTAGCTGATGTATTTCAGTAATGTGGAAAGAAATAATACCAATAATACATCCAGTTAAGTTTAATTCTCACTTTCTTGTTACTTGAGAACGAGATACCTTACTTTAACTTCTATTGTTACACTAGTGGTAGAACACTGAAGATAAAAGAACACTAATTCTGGGGTGTGTGCCTTCAGGCATGAAGAGTACAAATGTGCCAGGGCAAGACCTTGATCAGTTACTACTTGATCTGAATGTTTTCAGCCGGATGAAGTTTGATATCTTCATTGAGAAGGCCTACTGATTTCTTAGCCAGAGGGAGAAGTAATTTAAATAATACTCTAGGAATAATAAGGCCTTATGCTTCCTTGAATGAATGAGTGTAAGTATAATGTTAAAATTGCTAGTGGGCTGCTGTGGCTGAAATTTGATGCGAGAAGATCTGGTTTTCCTGTCAACAGGAAAAATTAAAATGGGTTTGACAGCTCTGAGTAGAAAAAGTTGGAGTCCAGTGAACTCCTTATCTATGTCTGTGCCAAAGTGCAGCTTTATGTTGCCATGGGAGGAGAGGAAGGAAGGGAGAACATGGGGTATTAGTTAGAAACTAGAGTTTGATACTGCTGCAAGATGATGGCAGCAGTTTCACAGCCTAAACAGTTGCTTTAGGCACCTCTGGAAAGAGCATGTTGTGTTTCCTGTTATTAATGTGAAATGGTGGAGTGGTGCGTACAAACAGCATCACCTAAGATAAAGCTCTTACAACTGTTGTTTGTGCAGAATTAGGACAGGAAGACACTAAAACCAGTAGGAACACTGGGAAGAAGTAGCCTGCTCTGCTCACAGAACTGGAGGCAGTGGACTGGAAGTGACACCAAGGCTGGAGCAGTACTCCACAATCAGTCTAGCCTGCTTCTCTTGCAGATACTTTGAAATTAATTTTGGCTTCATGTGAATAATACAACTTTTATTTTTTCATAGTCAGCCTAAGTCTGTGCTCAGTTATCTGGTGTTTCTTCAACTAAGTAGCTCCTTCTTCTAGAAATTTGAAGCTGTCTAATGAAGCTGTCTTACCCTGACATAAGGAATTACCACAGCATTCACTTCACCTGTGTTCTTCCTGCTGTAGGTTAAACAGTATTAGACTTTTCAGAGATACCTTTTTGAGTATGGAAATGTTAAGGAAATAAATGTCATGTCATTCTGAAAGGCTTAATGCTTTATTCTTACTCACATGTGTTCCCTCAGGCAGATGTATTACCTAGGGTGTCCCCCATTCACAACCCAAAAGAAATCCCTTGCTTATGTGATAGCTGTTGGTTGCATAAAGCCTTTTGTGGTGTATTTTACATGAAGTTCTAACCTACTGGTACTTCAAAATAAAACTTCCTTCATGTTGGCAAGCTAACAGTCACTAGAAGGTAGCAAAGACATATCCAGCACTTCCTGTGTGCCTTAAAGTCTGCTGGAGACTCTGCAGTCAGGTCTGTGCAAGCTGCTAAAGCAGCGCTGTGCTTTCCTTCCTGTATTTACACAAACTGCAGAGTAGAGGACTTAACACAAGCACCCCAGCTGTAACTCTAAACTGCCTTAGCAACCAGCTGTGCCAGAAGAGGATCTGAAATTCAGATGGGAAGCGTGACTGAGGCAAAGCCTCTGACTTCTTGTAGGTAGCTGTTGGGTAATACAGATGAAAAACCATCAAGGGAAAATAAAAATCTGAGGCATTTTAATAACCATAATGGTTGTTCTAAGTGGCTCTTCAATCTGCCAACATGAGCAAAGACAATTTTTTAAACTACAGTTCAAAAGGACTTAACACTACAGGATTTCCAGAAAAGAGGGAACTAGTCTGGCTAGTTTTTGAAACATAAATCTTCTTGTTAGAGGTGCTTTTAAAAAACTTTGCAGAATTTTTGAACAGTAAACACTCAGAATACCTAGCTACCTGCTGGACTTTGCCATCAATGTTTTTGCTAGGGAGTTGGGTACCTTTGTCTGCCTGGTGCCTGCCTGTTGAATAAGAACGCAGGTGACTGCAGGAGAGGTGCAGCTGGCTTGACTTACGTTTGCTCTTTCTCCTAGGATGACACGTACACAGAAAGTTACATCAGCACGATTGGTGTGGACTTCAAAATCAGAACTATAGAACTAGATGGGAAAACAATCAAGCTTCAGATAGTAAGTAGTATTTCTCAACTCCTGGGTACTTTCATCTGTTGAAGCACAGAATTACATTCAGAACTCTTGGTGGTTACCTTTGTACTTTAATCATTAAAATACAAGCAATATCTTCCCTATTACAAGAGGCTAGGCAGTTTTTACAAGATTACAAGACTTCCCATGACCTGTCCTTAAAGAAGAGTGCTTTTCAAGGCTGGGACACTACCTGAAAGAGGAAATGACCTGTTAAAAAAATTTCTTTTCCTAGGAAGAAAAGAAAACTTAAGTATGTAAAAGGCACTATGGCCTGTGAGCTGAAGAAGGGTAGAATTCTGTGCTGGAGTGCTCTATTGAAACTGGTGTAGTTCTGCAGTATTCAGCAAGGATTTGTGTAAATGCAAGAATATCACACAGTTGTCCAAGATGCCTGAATTCTGCAGCAGCTGTTAATAGCAGACTGCACTGTCTAGTGCTGGAAACTGCTTTTGTTGTCCTGGATGGAAAAACTGACACAAACACTTGTAACTGGCCTGTCTGCCTGAGCACTGGGCGGTGTTTTCTGGTTCTGCTTTTGGCCTTTCCCTTGGAATAAGCAAGGGAAGAGACTTGGCAGTTCTTTCCTCTAATCTTGAAGCACTCTAAAAGGGTGACTGGTGCAGTGAAATCTAATATCTATGCAAGGTCACGCAATCCTTGTCAGCCACTGCTTCCAGCTCAAGCAGAGACTCTCAAGACTTGAAGGCAATGACTCAGGGATTCCAGGCTGTGCTGTGGAGCAGGAATCCAGTTTAGGGCCCTAAGCTTTCAGACTAACGTAGCTGTCCTGAGTCCAGAGCAGCCCTCTAGGAGTGGGGTTGGACAGTTGCTACTGAAATCTGTCGGAGTCTGACTATTTTTAATATGTCACTAGCCCTGTTCTTGACATGGCTGCAGGGAGAGAAATGTTTGGGTGAGTACTGTTCCTGTCCTGGCTCGGGGAGAGGTCAAGCACCTAATGTAACTTCTGAACTCTTCCAGCAGGAGGAGAGAACCAGGTTTGGTTTGAGTTGTTGCAGTTCATCCTCCGAAGAGGATGTTGCCTTTACTGCAGCTCCTGTACTGAGGAAGCTGAAGGGAGTGGTTGTGTTAGAGACCCACATCTCTTTGACCTTATTCCTAAAAAGCCTAAACAAGGCTCATGTTTGTGGTTCTGACCACTGAACCAGGGCTTCTTTATGGGTCAGAACTGCTTAACGTTCCCCTCAGTGAGATCTCTTGACTACGCTTGGCTGAAACCAAACAAATGAGCACCTCTAGAAAAGTACTGACCGAAGTGTAATTCTTCTCAGCTAAAGTACCTTGATTGTCTCAAGTCCTGTTTAGTGTGTACGGTTTCAGAGCCACTTCCGTAGCGGTGGCTGGGATGGCTGATCAGCTGAGCTGTGTTTCTGGGAGCTAATGTTTAACACCGGTACAGCTACGTTGCAGTAACCGATCCTGTTATGTCTTGTAGTGGGACACGGCAGGACAGGAGAGGTTTCGAACTATCACTTCCAGTTACTATAGAGGTGCTCACGGCATCATAGTTGTGTATGATGTTACAGATCAGGTAAGTGTTAATCCTGTGCCTGGGGAGTTTCTCCACGGGGAATGCACTGGGCTGAAAAATAAACCTGGGAATGTAACAACTCGCACTTCTTAAAGAGACAATGTCCACGTTCTTCAGGCTGTGTTAAAAAGCCAGGTGTATGTGTTAGTCTCTGGTTTGGGGCTAAACACAGAAACAAAATGAGCGGTGGCTCTAGAGCAGTTGTTATCTTAGGCTTAACGTAAAACTTGCTGTTCTGTGTGAATACTTCTCACCCTGCCTTTGGTAGCAGGAAGTCCAGGTTACTGATGGAAGCTGTTGAAAGATTTCTGAATGTACTTGAACTTTGGTCTACAATAAAACTGGCATTTGAAACAGAAAATTGTCAGCATGTGTGCAGGATACAACTGAGCCAGTGTTCTCTGTGGGGGGAAAAAAAAAATCTCTGAAGGTTACTGATGCAGTTGTCCTGTTTGAATGGCCCTTCGGAAGTGTAGAGTTTCCTGAATTAATAGAAAAAGAACAATTGGGTTCAATTGCTAAGTTGACTACCAATTCAGCATGGCAGTTCTGCATTTCTGGAGTCAAAGGTTGTTCCAGCATTTCTACAACAATGTGGTTTGCACTGAATACCTGGGGCTTTGTAAATGACTGGGATTCTTCTGCGTTCAGCTGTGTGCCACCTCTTTTTATCTCTGCTACAGGAGGAGGAGGAAGAGTCCCAGACAGTAGTTGTTGACTATTCCGTACTGAGCAGGGAACAACAATGGGTGGGAGTGCAGCAAGGGAGGAAGGGCTGATTGCGTAGGGCTTGGAGCCGGGGCTGAGGAGCTGTGCGGACCCTGTGTTGCCTGGCCTATCCTGAAGCAATCTGGGGAGTACTGTAGCGTTCAAGTGCAGCGTTCTCTCATGGCTGCGAATAACACTGATAAGTTCTCTGCTTCATATTCTTTCCCAGTCACTGTTGAGCTTTCCTCGTGGTTGAGGGTCTTGCTTACAGTTCTCTTATTTCCTAGGAGTCTTTCAATAATGTAAAGCAGTGGCTGCAGGAGATAGACCGTTATGCCAGTGAAAATGTCAACAAGTTGTTGGTGGGGAACAAATGTGATCTGACCACAAAGAAAGTAGTAGACTATACAACAGCAAAGGTAGGTTGATATGAATGTGTATTTGCTTGGCTGAGCAAATTGGTCTGGATTGTAATGCACTTGAGTAAGCTCTGGCGCAGGGAGGTGTCTCGGTACACAGATGTCAACGTGCCATAAATGCAGGCGGTTAAAGACCCCCTGCAGTGCAAGCCATCATCAGACTGGAGTTTGGGAGTGGGTGGTGGTCTAGAACTTGTGGTTTATCCAGTGGTACACTGGAAAATGAGGTACGAACCGGTGCTTGAGCTTACTGTTCACTGTTTCTCAATTTGCAGGAATTTGCAGATTCTCTTGGAATTCCATTTTTGGAAACCAGTGCAAAGAATGCCACAAATGTAGAACAGTCTTTCATGACCATGGCTGCTGAGATTAAAAAACGAATGGGTCCGGGAGCGACAGCTGGTGGTGCAGAGAAGTCCAATGTTAAAATTCAGAGCACTCCAGTCAAGCAGTCTAGTGGAGGTTGCTGCTAAAACTTGCCTCCCCCCTTTTGTCTCACAACAATGAGTTTGCAATCTGAACCCAAGTGAAAAAAAAAAAAAATTGCCTGAATTGTACTGTATGTAGCTGCACTACAACAGATTCTTACCGTCTCCACAAAGGTCAGAGATTGTAAATGGTCAATACTGACTTTTTTTATTCCCTTGACTCAAGACAGCTAACTTCATTTTCAGAACTGTTTTAAACCTTTGTGTGCTGGTTTATAAACGTGTAATCCTTGTTGCTTTTCCTGATACCAGACTGTTTCCTGTGGTTGGTTAGGATGTATTTTTGTTTTGATGTTTCTATTGGCATGTTTAGATGTCAGGTTTAGTCTTCTGAAGATGAAGTTTAGCCATTTTGTATCAAACAGCACAACGGTGTCTGTCACTTTCCATGCATAAAATTTAGTAAGATATATGTAAGATCTGATTTGCTAGTTCCTTCTTGTAGAATTATAAATGGAAAGATCACACTATCTGATTAATAGTTTCTTCATACTCTGCATATAATTTGTGGCTGCAGAATATTGTAATTTGTTGCACAATATGTAACAAAACTGAAGAAATGTTTAATAAATATTGTACTTATTGGAAGTAATATCAAACTGTATGGTGATAAATATTGTCTTAATTTGTATGGCTAAGGGGGAAATCAGGCTTGCATTGTGCACAAAACATATCTGTGTGCAGCCATGGCTCTCAGACCTTCTTGTAGACCAGCGACCTTCCCTGCGACTAAAACTAGTGACTATGGCCCAAAAGACTGAGTTGTTGTGGTGCTTAAGGCACATACGCTGTACCAGAAAGGCCCAGCCACTGGTGATGGAGGCATAATGCACTCTGAATGTACAACAGTTCCCTCACTTGGTCTTGGAACTTAATTTATTTCTCAAGGACTCTCTTTAGGGAATTCCTGTCTGCTTTGAGGAGTAGGGGAGAACAGTGTTTCCCTAACATGAATGACTTCAACGTAACCTTGAGGTGGTATAACTTTCTACCAGTACATAATGTCTTTTCTATATACTGTTAACTCCCCCCTTTTAATCAATATTCTTCTGACTTAGTGCAACGGCTTAGCTTCTATTCTGTTACGCATAGAGGCACCAGAAGGATGAAATGGGGACAGTAAGGCCCCCCCAACAGACTGTTGCTCAAAGTAGGCGCTATCTCAAACAATTTGGAACTAACCAGCAGCCAAGAGGTTTTGGACAGTGTGTGTGATTCTTTGTACAGAGCTAATCCAATCATTAGTGCCTGATGTCTAGCTAAAAGCCACAGGAAAGCTAGCCTCTAACACTTCCTATACATGTAAAATTGTTCAGCTTTATCTAAACTCAAACGTTCAGCCTATTCTGTAAATAGTCTCATGTTTGAAAGACCATGTAACATTCCCCTAGTAGTAAATACACCCTGTGATAGTACAAATATAGCCTAGGTATGTTGTGAGGTATAAACTAAAATTGGTGCAAATATCCTG
>WHYT01015711.1:9655-21224 GCA_009806455.1 Tetrax tetrax | reverse complement strand
GACTTTGGTTAACAGCTTTCTTCAACATAGTTGCATCAATCAACAGGCAATTGTAATACATAAAGTATTGTCATGGTTAAGTTGAACTCTTCCACTTAAGACCTTCACAATAAAGTGATGTGCTTTCTATTAGAGATGTGCTTGTGGGTATAATTCATTTTACAATGTGATTCGCTCCTCCCCGAGAGCAGGAGCAGTAGGAGCAGTGAGTGCTGTAAAGACCAGGAAGCGAGCCAGAAGGAGGTGTTGAGGGTAAAACATCTTCCCTGCAGAGAAGTGCACAAATGAACTTAAATGTCAAGATGCCTGCTACATACTATCCAAACCAATGTTAATATATACAGTAATAAAAGCATTGCAAAACCAAACTTGGCCTACACCCGTTGTTTGGTGGTTATTTTTTTCCAAATTTGTTACTGTGCTGGTGCTGTTAAATCCTAGAGCCTAGGCTGAAGCTGGAGCTGTGGGGAAGAGGGTAGAGCAGCTCAAAAAATCCTGGCCGAGGGCACTGTGGTGGTCTCGTACCTGTGAGCTGAGATATTAAATACCTTTGATGTGATGGGCCAGGCTTCAGACCTGCAAGTGGTTTGGAGGCTCTTTTATGACTGTCCTGTGAGCAGTGACGAAGGAGGGGAACGGCACAACTCTTCACCCAGGGGAAGCAGTGCAGCAGTAACGCAGGGACCGCACCCAGCGGGTAACAGCAGTTTACGCGTAACCTGGCTCTTCCCTGGGTTGTTTTATCAGGGTTCAAACAGCGTATGGGCTCCTGGTGTTTGTGCGTAAGAAAACTGAAAGTTAAAGAGGCTCTGCTTCAGCAGGGAACGGCAATTCTAAACGTGAGTTTAGTTTGCTCCCAGCAACCAGAAGGAGTTGCTTTTTCTTGGCTTCTAGCACCTATTTAAGGCCATAAACAAAACATGAGAACACGGCTATTAAAATCACACAGCTTTACTTCGCAGTGAGTTGCACGGCACACTATGGATTACTCCGTTAAAAAACTGTGTTCCTGACATTATGCTAGCACCTGGAACAGGCCACTTCAATTAAAAAAAAAAAGGAAAGCTACATTAAAAATACAAACCAAAAAAAAAAAAGCCAGCTGTACATTCCTCACTCACAAACCTTCCCAGCGTAGTCAGCGCTGTTCACGGGCCATCCCAGTAGCCAAATAACTGCTGGACAGCTTGCCCTTCTCAAGCCACGGTTAAAAACCACACAAAACCCAAACAGCAATGAGAAATCAGCCTGAGCTGGCTAACTCGGCACACAGTGATCGTACGTATTTGGCATCTGCGGAAGAGGTGGCTCGGTGCTTGCTGCGTTTCTTCTCAGCCATCCTGAGCCTGGCTAACGAAGCTGAGGTCTGATAGAGGCAGCACCTGAAATAAAATGGACTCGAGTTTGCTGCTGTGCTTTGGCTGCAAACCAACCAACCCCTCATGCTCCCCTTAAATCACCCCCACACCTGCTCAGTAGTATACAGGATATAGTTATGTCTATTTAGCAATAAAAAAAAACCAAAACCAAAACAAACACCACCAAAACCCAAAAGAAGGTACTTAAGATGCTTACTCTGAAGCGCTGGAAAATTTTTCTGCTTTGCAGCTTCAACTTTTAAGGTGTGCTGTGGAGTGAGCCACGGGGCAATCAACAGTCTGAGCTAATGAGGGAAGGCGAGTGGTGAGGGAGGGGCCAAGGCCGCCCGGCCGTTCCTAAATTCCTACCTCTGGGTGCGCAGAAGTGAAGAGCCTTCCTGAGCTGCTGGACCCAGCGCCTTGCTAACAGCCATGACGGTTTTGTACCAACACGGTTTTACAGGGAGGGACGTGGTGGCACGCAGCTGGCCCCCACTTACACTGCTATGGCTGCCCTCCAACAACAGGCACCCCTTTACGCTACGCTAGCCCTCCTGCTCTCCTGAAACTCTTCCATCTCTGCAGTTTTATTAGAGGGAAGGTGTTCAAGAAATCAGCAAACATGTTTCCTAGCCCATATTTTACACCTGAATTCGCCTGCTTCCCTTTCCTACCAGGACACAGCAAGCAGAACTATTTTTTTGAGGGGTTAAAAGGAAAAAAAAAATAAACAACCAACCAAAAAAATCCCCTTTCCCACCTTCCCTCTGCTGTCCAAGTGATTTCGGTAGAGCAGCTGCCTGTGGCAGAGTGCGGACGCCCCCTCCACCCATGGCTCTCATCGCGCTCTTGGGTTTCAGCAGCTGGTTCTCCGACGCGCTGCTCTTCCCCAACACGTTTTAATACTACGGGGGCATCCATTTTGTGATCATCCTTGCTTTCTTCTCCTTTTTGGCTTTCCAAACATCAGATTAAAAGAAATAATAATCCCCCCCTCTCCCCCACCACAGAAAGGCTGCTTTGCCCCCCCTACTTACCCACTGAGCAGCCGTCTGCCGCACCCCCTTGTCCTCCATCCCGTCCTGGCCCTGCGCGGGACCCGCAGCAGCTAGAACGGACTCGTACAAGTGCTCCGCGCGGGCTTCTAGCTCTTCTGACTGTTTCGCTATCAAACCCAGCGTGTCTTTCAGAGCTGGAAAACAAAACGTGTGATGGAGGTGGCAGTACCCTGACAATTCAACACCTGTAAGAGCAGTAAGAGAGAGTTCCGCTCGCCCAGCCAGACTTCTGAAGGAAATCAAGTGTTAGAAATCAATAAGCTGAATTTTATCCCATGCAAGCTGCGGTGCAGATTTTGGAGGGGGTGGGAAAATACAGAAATATACAGGGGTTCCTTAAGGCAACCTTTGGGACTGTGTAAGAAAGCAGACGCAGCCCGCCCTTTAGAAATCCCTCGTGCCAGATGTGCCAAATCACCGGAGCAATTTCCCCAGGCGTGCCATGCCACCAGCCAGGCTGGGCTGTCTCCCCAAACGGGCTGCGGACACCTGCCCCGGGATGCGCCGAGTGCAAGCAGGCTGTGACAAATCCTGCAGCGGCCAGAAGCATCTCCTCCCCGCTGCAGGCTGGCAGCACCCCACAGCCTGGCGGGAGCTGGCTCTGCTGCGGTTAAGACAAAAACCTAAGCAGGGACCCACCCATCGCATCCGCGACGGTGGCACGGCACAAGGCAAGGGTCAAGGCATGGATGGTGCAGCTGAAAGTGCTCGGGAGTAATCACTTCAAACCTCCACGTCACCTCGTGTCCAAGTCTCCCAACAGCAACAGAGGTGTAAAACCCTCTTTGTTCCCATACAGTTGCTAAACAGCAAACTCTGCCCACACACGTGGGGCCAGGGATTTTGGGGGGCTGATGCTATGGCCAGCATCACCGGTTGTGTCCATGACCAGCCCCACTCAAGCACTCCTCCTCACCTGGCGAATTCGACGCCATGGAGTCGAGGAGCGCCTCTCCCCTCTCCAGCACGCTCTCCGTCAGGCTCCGGTGGTCAGCCACGTCTTTCCTGAACTCCTGGGAAGGGAAGGAGAAGATGAACACTGCTTAGAAGGGCTTTTTAGAAGAGATGCACCTTTGACAGGTTGCCTGGGAAGCAGTTTCCTCTGAGCAGGTTCTCAGTGTTCCCAAATCTAGCTTTTCACACCGGATGCATCCCACATCTCCCACCTGGACCACGGCAGCGGTGTCTTGCTTTGTGCTGCTGGCTGCCTGCAGCTCCAAAGAGCAGGAAGAAAAGCCAGCGGTGATACCTACCAAGTAGCGGTGCAGCGACGCCTTCGCGCTCTTGGCGTCTGGTGAGGCTGGGACCCAGCTGTCGGTGATGTCCACGACGTTGTACAGCCAACGAATTAGCTCTTCCAGCTGGCAGCAAAACATCTACTTAACGAAGCATAACAAAAGCGGTTACTTATCTATTTCTGCAACAAAGATGTGATGGGAACAGCGATAGGTGAGCCAGCGGTGTTTCAGAAAGCACCCACTCCCTCCTGCTCTCCCACCACGGGGCCAGCAGCGTCCACCTCCCTCAGCTCACAAACATCCCTAAGCTGAGGAAACCAAGGGTCAACAGAAAAAAAAAAAAAAAGAAAGAAAAAAAAGGCAAAAAGCAAATTAAACCCCTAAACACACCCCAAAACCACTGTGCGGCAAGAACTGAGGGTCACCACGAAGTGGCTGCTACAGAGAGGTGTCGGAACTGGCGGCACCCAGGCTGAAGGAATAGGTTTGCCTCCATCACCTCCCAAAGGGACATCCTCCTCCTCGCCGGAGCCGCACAGTTAATTTGTAGTTGCTTTTCCCCAAGGGTTCATCTTGTTCAATTAAGTGCTTTCATTTATTTTTAAAAAGCACCTCAGTAAGGGTAAGGGATTATTTTCTAAGATCCTGCACGAAACCCAGGGGCCTCTGCTCTCACCGAAACCAGCCTTCAGCTCTGCTCCTGCTCCCTGGGAGCTGGGGTTTTGCTATAAAGCTGAGCTGCTTCTCCCTGGCACCGAAATTTGGGGCAACAGATACTGACCCTTTTAATGCTGACCCTTTTAAATCAGCAGTTATTCCTATACAAGAGAGGGAATGAGTTGCACCGGTGCTTGCAGCTCTGTGCCTGATAATAATTACTCTCTTGCAAACAGCCCAGCATCGCTTCCAAACTCAGCCCACAGCTTGGGTGGGGAGCAAGATGGAGAGGAAGGCACAGAGCCATCCCCGCCGGCTGGGGAGCACAGCACGGGTGGCAGGATTGCCATGAGGCATCGCTCGCTCGAGAAATAAAAATTCCCCAAATAATCAGGAAACTCTTCAGAGAAACCCTGCCAGTTCTGCCTGGCCTTAGACGCTTAGGTAGGACCCAGTCTGGGGAAGATGAGGGAGCCAGGCTGAAGGGCAAGGCCGGCCACGTCGCATTAAATACCCAGAGTGATGGGGCAGGCAGTGAACGCCGGATTTCACGCGGGTCCAGCCCCAAACACAGCTCTCACATCTTCCTGGCGCTGCAGGACGAGTGAGCTGGGGGAAGCCAAGCGCCACCTTTTCAGCAAGCCCAGCCCCAGGCTCTCGCTCCATCAGAAGAAATTATCTGCTCTGGTGAGCCTCCCTGCATGAATCACCACCAGCTGCCAGGCACCAAATACCACGCAGAAGGGGAAGGCTTAATGAACCGTGCCATAAATACAGGCGTATTTTATGTGAGATCTTCCCATAATAAACTTTATTTCTGGTCTCAGCCTACCTTAACACACTGGGCAAGAGACTCGGTCTGCTGGCTCTTCTTTGGATGCCCCCTGACCCACGGTTCGTTTGGGTACATCCCATCCAACGCGTTCCTGAGACCGGTCGGTAGATGAAGCCCCAATAGAGGATCCCTACGGATCCGGTCACACGATTCAGTGTTTTCCCAGCTGGGCTTTTGAGAGCTGCAGGGGTGCCACAGCCCTGCACAATCCTCAGTATTCCCGCTTTCATCCCTGCCACCCGCTTCTCCGAAAGGAGCCAAAGTGGACGGAAGGGGCTGCCTGTCGTCACAGTGGCGTGGAAGGTTACGGCGGTTGTGCCCGGGCGTCCTTACAGTTAAGGAAAGATCAGACAAAAACTGAGCCAGCCTTTCCAGCTCCCGCAGTCTCGGAGGCAGGGAGAGAAATTCTTCATCACCCTCCCACTCCTTCCTCAGAGGGAGCACTTGTGTCGTAGGTAAAAACCTATCAGCGCTTTTCGCCTGCCCTTTGTAGCTTGGGAAGGGGCTCCCTCTGGTACACCAGCTTCTCCCACCCACAGCAGGGCGGCCAGACGAACCCAGCCCAGCTGACTCCGTCGTTACATCCGTAGCAAAACCTCTGGAAGCATGAGAGGAGGCACTCTTTGCCAAGGAAGCTTTTGCAACAGGTGAAGGTTCATAGTATGAGTCACCTCCTGAGCAGCTTCTTTTTGCAGGCCCTGGGGTGGAGAACCTCTCTGCAGAGGCCAGGAACCTCCGACGACCGCTTTCTCCGCTTCCCCAAGCCTGCCCTCCTCGGCTGTAGATGCTGGTGGACCTCAACGTGCCCTCCGGGGAGACAGAAAAGCTGTCCAAACCTATTCCTGAGTCATGGAGGAAAGGGTCCGGCATCTTTCCCAGCTTGTACCTTGGCTTCAGCGGATAAGCGTAATCCAGCAAGTCCTCATACTCTTTATTGGGGTTCCAGTGGGGCGAGTGACGGTCTGGAGACGGGGGTAACGAATCCGGTATGGCACAGGCCCAGTAATCGGCTTGGTAGGCTGACATCTCTCTGATGCGCTGCGCTGTGGTGCGGTTATCAAGCAGAGGACTGAAAGGCTTGCGCGCCGGCAGCACCCCACCGTCTGTTGCACCCCACCGGCAGCACAGGTCCCGGGCAGCGGTGGCCGCAGGAGAAGGTGTGTCCGCGCTGGCCAGCAAGCTTCGGGACGGCTCTTCGGAGAGGCCGTCTTCTTCTGAAGACAGAGTGGCAAAGCTTGATGCAGATCGGCTCCGCAGAGCGCTCTCGGGGCTGGGGGGGGTTTGGGGCTGCAGGAGCTCTGGGGTGGAGGAAAATGGGGATTGAGCTCCCCGCCTTTGGCTCTGCTGGCCGGTTCGGGCATCGTGGCAGCTGCCAGCAGGGATGCTGTCCTCTGCAGAGCTGCGCCGGCTGGGAGGGCTGGACGCCGGCTCCCAACTGCTCGATGCCTTCACCTGCTCGAGGATGGGGGGAAAAAGGAAAGGGAGAGAGAGAGAGATGCATAACGTGAAGCACAGCATCCAGACAAAAGGCTCCTTTGTGCTGGGACATGGAGATAAACCCCAGCCCTGGACCTGCTGGAAGGGTAACTCTGCACCATCTGTGGGATGGCACGCAGCTGCCCAGAGCCTGGACTGGGGCTTGTTTTTAAGGAAAGGCATCCTGAGGGCTTGGGAAGCTGCACGAGTCTTTTGGCAGCAAGAGGCACTTATTTAAGGAGCCCTGTCCCAGGCGACTTCCCAGCTCCACGGTGGCAATATGGGAACGGAGGCGACGGCTCAGGTGTTGGAGCCCAAGCCCTTCCTCACCACACTGTTTAGCCGGGGCTGGGGTGAGCACGCTCTGGCTGGAGGAGATGGAAAGCCCTTGCTAGGACAGCCCAGACAAACAAGTCCCCACCACAGCTGGGACCTCCTGGCGATGCAGCAACACCTGTACGTACAACCCTCTCACCTGCTGCTCTTCTGAGGAGAGGAACCGGTGGCTAACACGACGAGGCACATCGCCATCAGCGGCTCTACAAATTAACGTCTCTGTCTCCAGGAGGCTTACTCTTCCTCTGGGAAATCTGGATGTGGATGCTGAAGACACTTCTTGGTGGTAGCTCAAGCCTCCCTGGGTGACACCAGCGGCCAAGCGACTGCGTCGGCTCATTGCCAGGCTCTCTGTCCCTTGTGGGCAGGGCTTGGCTTCCTCTGCCCCTAAAATCTGGCACAGGCTGTCCGTTAGCTCCGGGTAGTCCGTCTCCACCTCTGTGCAGTCCCACCTACCATTGCCCTCGGCCTTCCTGCTCAGTGAGGCTTCAGAAAGCGATTTTCCCACATCCACGGCCATCGGGACAGAACTTCTGCACGGCGACGCCAAGCCTCGGGCTCTCTGAAATACACAACACACGGTAGTGGCAACTCACCATCCCCCCTCGTTTCCACGCCAAGTAAAGAAATGGGGTGTGTCTATTAACAAAGAACTGAAGCATGTTCTGGGTCAGAGCCCAAAAATCATAAAGCTGCCTCTGGGTGCATCAAGTGGGACAGAGGAAAGAGCAAGCCTTCACGTCTCAGCAGCGTTTTCTGGTTTTGAGGACACGGCACACAGGGAAAACCTAATTAAAGCTCTGGCTGCACTGAGAACAAACCTGTGCTTTCTACCTTGCCATCACGGCGCAACCGGCTCATGAGTTAACGGCCAATCTCACGAACACTTTGTGCACCATGAGGTTACCAGGCCCAAATGAGACATCGCTAACTAGGACGTAAAGCACCTATTAGTGTGGCTGCGCCCTGAAGGCTGTTGAGGTGGGAAGTTGAGGGGTTTTTTAAGAGAGAAACTCAAAACCTTGAAATGGAAGCCACCCAGAAGCGAGAAGTGTATATAAGCAGTATACATAAGAAATCAGAGTGGGAGGCAGGAGGCTGTAAAACTCAAATTTGGCGCTGAGCTCAGCACCTTCTACCCCAATTCATGAAATTAACTCTTGGTGAAATTTATTAATGGAAATACTTGCTCAACCAATGACGCATTTTCAGTTGTGCTGTACAGCCAAGCCCATTGCACCTTGCTGCAAATCCTCCTAACGTGAGGTGTTATTCTTGAAGCCTGAGCCCCAGCTGCTCCTTGCATGGAGATGCTCTGCCACCCCCTTCTTGCTGCCCGTGCTGGACTCGGACGAGGAGCTGCAGCAGGACAACCAACGACCCGAATCGGGGAGACTCAATAGAGCACGTGGGAGACTTTGTTTTGCGAACACTGGCCACAGCCGAGCGCCTCTGCTTGTGTTTGCCAAGCCAGTGGCACTCAAAAATGCTCTCCACACAAATGACATCTCGCGGGCTCCCCGCAGAGCATCAAAACTGGCGCTGCCAAAATCCTCACACGTAGGCTCTGCACCGCTCGGTCGCAGGCGGGCAGCCTGGAGCCCCTTCCATGAACTCCAGCCCGAACCGGAGTGCCGGTATTGGGAAAACACCGGCAGAGTGGTTTCGCTGGTACTCACCCAGCCAGTGCCGGGCTAGCGATGGAGAAGCCAGCCAAGGGAGCATCAACAGCAAACTCAGCTTTAAAATGAATTTAAAAAAAAAGTAGGAAAGAAAGTATTCCCAAACAATACTTGGAAGTGGGAAACAAGTTAATACTCACACCCTTGCCAGGTCTTTTGTCACAATCTCATTTTATGGTCCGCCCCTCCAGTGACAGGGCTTTTCCCACGGGCAGAGCCCATGCATGTAACAAAGAGCGGCGGGGCAACGCGCTGGGTCTCCACGGGAGACCGAATCCCCAGCGCAACCCGCAGCGGGCACCGCAGCTGCCTTCCCCCTCCCTGAGAGGCAGGAGCCATGCGACTGCGGGGCAGCTAAATTCAGCACGGCAGCAGCTGCGCAGCGGGCGAGTAAAGCCTGGGCTCTCCCAGCCCTCCACGCAAGCCGCGTCCCTCTGCCGACACCCGCGCTCACCCACTGCATCGCTTGAGTCGCAACCAAACACAACCCTAGGCACGTCACGTTATCCTAAAAGCGATGCATTGCTCTTTTTTTCCCCTCACAAAGCTTGTATATCCAAACAAGAAGGCATGATAATTGCAATAAATGTAACTGATAAACCCACCTCTGCTAAATCCCTACATATTACACAACAATATATCATTAAAATATACGTCAGCATATATATCTTGTTTAGCAGAAGGTAGATTTCTGACACTAACAAGAGTATCCCAAACCACTGATGAACCCACCTGTGTTTCACACACAGCATGTGTGTGATTTCTTCATGTGTCCACCACATAAATTTTCAAGGCTGGCGGTCCTTGAGCCCCAGCAGGCAGCCCCCTGTCACCTGCCAGCCTTCACCAGCTCCCACTCCATCCCTCTCAATTAGTTTTGTTCTGACAGTCAAGCCAGCAAGTATTAGCAAACCAAATGCCAAAATGTCAAATCCAAATCCCGGAAAATCCCCAGAGATGGATTTGTTTACGGGCTTTGAAAGCCACAGCTCTGGCGCAAGGATAAGCGATCCTCGCTGCTTGGATTCCTCCTCTTCCAACCAAAACTCATCAGCAAAAAGCTGGTGGGGTGACAAATCGTTAGATATCGCGTATTAAATTCCAGGATCCATTTCAAAGCCACACAGCCTCCTTCAGATTCACCAAGCGGGGTGCAGGTGATTCAGCAGAGAACATCACCAGTTATCACGGCATCTCTCCGGCTCTAATCCCTCCTTCCATGTACTGGCAGCACTGTATATCCAAAAACGACCCGGTAAATGTAAATCTTGACAGAGGGGAGGGAGCTGGACGCCCACAGTTTAGGACATAAATGCCTTGACAATCAATTCTGTTGTTGTGTAGGGATTTAAAATTACATATACAAAAGAAAGAAAAGCTTAACAAGGCATCAAAGCAGACTTTAAAGCATTAAATAGAATGTGCAGTAATTAAGGATCGACCTCCGTGCCTCTCTATTTTTAAAAGATGCCATCCTAAATTAAAAGTGATGTTGAACATCGTTATCTCCATCAGATTTAGTGGCTTGAGTCATGTGTCAGCCAGCCCAGTAAAAAGAACTATAAAAAAAAATATAAGCTTGACTTTAAATTTGAAAAGCATGTGTTAAACAACATTTAAAAAAATTATAGGTTACAACCCAACTGTTATTTTTGTAACGGTACACAAGAGCACGAGGGTTGAACTACTCTAAACTTCCGAGACTATTTGTTGATCTTACAGACACAGCGTGCAGGGATATGCATTTCTGTAATGCCATTACTCTTTAAAAAAAAAAAAAAAAGCAAATACTGGTTCACAGGTTCATTAAATCTCCAGAAGCTAATTGGAAGCTAAGGAGAAACCAGGAAAGCTGCCAATACACACAAGCAAAAGTAAATCTGCTTATTTCAGCATTTGTAAGGATATTCCGAGGGTCACCAGAGATTTCACTGCGTTTTCAAAAGTCTCTAATTCCGGCAGCTGATCTCAATTAATTTCAGGGGGAGCTGGACACACACCCACACCCACACCTGGACGCAAACCAGGCGGGGAAGTCAGGCAAGAACCATCAGGCAAAAAGAAAACCCTAACACCGCTAAGCGCAACTCCCAACTAGAAGAGCATCCAGAAAATACGGCTCCTCACCATTTTCCAACAAAACCGCAGAAATTCAGAGGTCGGGCTGCCAGCGGTGGTGACGGGTCAAGATCAGCCCTCACGAGGGGAAGAAGCCAGCCCAAATCCTCCTGACACGGCTACGAAGAGGCAGGCATGGCGGAGGTTTTCCACTGGCCTTAAAACCACGGGAAAACGGCCAGAAACCCCGGCTACGCCCGCGCCCTCCATTGTCTCGCCAGCCATGGGCCGGCGCGGGAACGGTACCCGCGACCCTGTTTTTTTTGTTTTTTTAGATAACGGATGAAGACAAGGGCTCTTTCATCCAGCTCAGCGGAGAAAGGTCCCTCGGGATCTCTCCAGAAAAGCGATCCCTGCACTTTTTTCCGTGCCGTCGAAAGGAAAGCAAGGGCTCTGTCCCAAGGGGGGGATGTCCCCACCGCCCCTGGGCGTCGCCTGGCCGGCGGACCGACAGAAGCAGCGGAGGCTGATGGAGTTTCCATCTCCCACCAGCCCTGGTTTTGCTGGGGAAGGGCGATTTTTGTTGTTTTGGGGGAAAAGCACTCCCCTCCTGCCTTTCAGGCCTGAGGTTGGGTTTTTTTTTTATTTTTTTTTTTTTTTTCCCATTGAAAGTTTTTCCACCGCTGAAAAAAAATGGCAGAATAACTACAAAATAGAGTTAAAAATAAAGGCAGTACAGCCGAGGAAGCACCGCAGGCTGGGGATGCCCCGAACGGCGGGAGGCACGGATGCAACGCGCCACGCGTACCGGGAACGCCCGCTGCCCCCACCCCAGCCGCCCCCAGGACCCCCCTCCGGGCGGCCACGGCAG
>WHYT01015710.1:150185-185594 GCA_009806455.1 Tetrax tetrax | reverse complement strand
TTTTTTTTTTTTTTTTTTTTTTACAAAAATTATGTGGTACTTGATATACAAAGTCAGTCCCACAACAGCAAAATGCACTGAATCATAATAGAATTGCTCTGTTTAACGTAAAAAAAATAAGAAACTTAGAGTAAAGTGCAAAAATTAGAGCGAACGTTTCTAATCTGTGGCTCTTCAGTAGGCGGTTTGACTCTTCTCTGGTTTAGAGGACAAGGACCATCATCTGCATGCTGGTTCCCATGGAGACTCCCGTCGCTTTTGGAATCATAACTTTTGCCTGAAAGGAAACACTCCTTCAGCATGAGTTTGTAATGACCACAGAGGTTTCTGTTTGCCAGCACCCCATATACTGGATTAACTACTATGTCGAAGCAGGTGGGAGGGAAAGGAGTAAAGCATTTTTCTAGTAATCAGGGACAATGTATTTAATCTGTATAAAATCCACAAAATAAGCAAATAGATTACAAGATTAGGTGGTTATGGCATCAAGTCCATTATTTCTCTTTCAATATCAAGTGCTTCAAAGGAGGATGAACTTGGCTTGCAGAGCATGGGCACGGTAATAAATCCTCCTGACTTCTAAACCCTCTAAACCCTTCTAAACTTCCTCCTTGACTCCTAAACCCTCCTGCAGGAGACCAGTTTGAGGACCAACAGGCTGGATAAACAGTCAGGTCTCTCTCTCTCAAGCCTGAGTTGATAAGGGTTTCCCCTTAACTACAAATAATAACAGCAGCTTTTCTAGGAAAAGATATTGTATTGGGTTTGCACAGCAAGGTTTTGGTACGTGAACATTTGGGTCTGCTCTTGTGAGGAGCTGTCTGCCATCGCTCCGTTCTGCCTCCACTGCCAGAGTGGAGACAGAACTCTGGGGTTTGACAGCTTTATCAGCTTCTTCCTCCCTAGTGCACATCTAACACCTGGGATTGCTCTGAAGGTGAATTTGTTTGTCCCTAAACAGTGTGCAGAATGGTTGGTTTCATCAAAATGGATATACTGGCCTGAATTTGTGGCTTGAGTGAAAGAATGGTTATTCAGAAGAGGAACAGAACAGAACTGCAAGACTAAGCCTCAGCTACTTCCTAGTTCTGTTGTCTTTGCTAGATGGTAACTAAATACCTGTTAAATCTGCAATTTTTGCTTGATTTCTTCTTCTGAGGCTGTTTTGTGCATCTGTGGGGCCATCAATGTACTTCATTGCAATGGCTGGGGTCTGGCCCTTTTCTGCCTGAGTCTGAGTGGCTGAAAGAACAGAAAAGAGCATTTAATTGAGTTGTATTAGCATTCATTTGTTCAAGGAGGGAAAAAACATGTTGAGTTGACCTTACCTAGCTGATGACAACTTGGTATTGCTTCAGTCCTGCCTTCCTGAAAGGACTGAACAGATTCATGGCCAGGATCTGTGTCTTTCATTGGCCTTCCCATAATCTCATTCTCAGTTGCAGTTTTATTTCTAAGGAGGAAATATGTGTGCATTTTCCCTTTGCCTTTTACTTCTATTTCTCCTCGTTCAGTTATCTCAAAATTCTTGTATTTTAGGCATCTAAAATAACAGAAGCAAAGTGACACGTGAAAATTCCAGATTAGCAAAAATGACACTGCTCTGTTTGAGCAGAGCTATTGCAGTCTAAGCAATCAAATCACAACAGTCTGGGCAAAACAGTATTGATCTGTGAACAATGGAGGGTTTGTTTCAACTGTTTAGTCAAGCCTGCTGTGCTTTTATAGCTTTACACGTACAGCCTGATCAAAAATCAATGTGTCGCGTAGTCAAATCTTTCAGTCGGGCGAGGGTTCTCATCAACCAGTGAATAGAAATGAAGACCTGAGGCAGCCAGTATCAGTTAGACAGAAGTATCTCCAGTCATTTCATCAGAGAAAGCAATCGGGTTCGTCAAGCATGATTTACTCCTGGTAACTCCAGACTGGTTATTCCCAGTTGCCTTCTTCATGTGTCCAAAAATGGTTTCCAAGAGGGCCTGATTTTCACTGGGGCTGACGTGAGGCTGAGCAGTCTATAGTTCCCCAGCCTGTCCTCCTTGCTGTTTGTCAATATAGGTGTGACATCTGCCTTTCTTTTGTTATGCAGGATGTCAAATTCAATGCTCTGACTGTCTTCTAGCATCTACATCACTCTGTTGGTACTTCCAAATAAGCTATTATCACAGTTGTTTTGTTTTTTTTTTTTCCCATATTTTGCTCTCTGGGATTGAGACTCTCAAACCTCTGTCTCCATATAAAAGTGCATTTGAAATAATCAGAACAAATAAAAACTCCGCAAGCAGTGATTTTTCTGTAGAAGTAAGCTGCATAAATCAGTGACTGAGGGCAGCATCATCTACATCTGAAAGCTGCAGCTGTCGAGGCAGGGGTTTTTAGCACAGATGTTAGCAGGAGAAGTTTCCATCGTAGTTACTCACCGATAGGCACTGGAGCTTAGATGAATTTTACTCGGGACACCGTGGCTCTCCATTCGGGAAGCTATATTCACCGTGTCTCCAAACAAGCAGTAACGAGGCATCTTTTCTCCAACAACTCCAGCCAAGACAGGACCTGTATGGATCCCAACTCTAATCTTTACAAAGACATAAAACACCCCCCAAAAACGTCACTTGTTATTTAACATCTTTCTGAATGCTATCCAACCACCTAAAGCTTGTCCTAACACAACACTGGACACCAGTAAAATATGGAATATCCACAGGGAGAGGCTCTTTGTGAGAAATGCACCCGAGCGGGCCAACATCACAGAGGAGTCAGAAGCCTGACCCAAGAAGCAGACAGACACGCGTGCATCTTCACGTTAATCACTTACTTGGATAGGATTTCCAGAAACGGGGTTCTGCACTCCTTTAGCTGCTATTATCATCCCCAAGGCAAAGTTGGCAACTCGCTCAGCGTGACTGGGTACGGGCACAGGGACCCCACCGACTACCATATAGGCATCTCCAATTGTCTCCACCTTCAATTGAGAGGGACAAGCAGATGAGTATGCCATATATATATATATATACCTCCCTTGCTCAGGTTAGTGCTTTGCTGTCTGGGGCTGCTCTTACCTGCACAGACTGCCCTTTCCTTCTAAAAGATGTTTCCAGTCACCGAAAAGCTCTAGTGTGTATGAGTTTCCTTGAGACAGGGACTCTCTCCTTGACTCCACGGTAAAATTGTCGATGCGTTCTGCTTACTTGAGCCATTTTAGATAGCAGTGCGAGACCCGGAGCGGTAAGGGGTGCTGTGAAAATGTCAGACTTCTTGCCTCCCACTTACTGGGGGCAGACCTACACGCAAAGAACTATCCCCAGGCACAGACTCCTGAGACAGTAGGTTACCTGATAGCGGGATGCTATTATTTAGTTCTATTTCACAAGTGGTATTAAAAGCACATTGTTTTAAAAAGTCACAATAAAGCAAGGGGGTCTATTCACTGGTGATTATTATTAAGAAACCTCCAATCTCCAGGATGTCAGAGAATGCAAAGTGTGAACCAAGCAGTTTGGGAGCATCCTTCCTTACAAGCAGCTGTTTTCCCACAACGTGCTACAGCCTGTGAGACAAATGCTGAAGGGTTTGTCCTCCATCAGGCATCCAGTCTCCCTGAAGTGCATGTTAAGGTGCCTGAGAAATACTTCAGGGTTTGTCCCCACGCCAGAGATTTTGCTGGCAACAGGACTGTTTGAAACAGAGAATTCTCAAATGTTTAAAATTCAGTGTAAATGATGGTAAGGAAATTTTCTATACTGCTCTTAGGAGACTTCATTGCAACATTTACCGACAGTACATAAGAGATTAGATTAATTGGATTTCTTAAAAATGAACGCAAATACGAGAGCAGGAACATAACTTCTTTGGGTTTGTTCATTAACATAATGACTTAAAACAGTTCAGCACATTAGTCTTGAAAAATGTGTTCCTGCCCATGCCTTCTATCAAGATAGCCAACCCCACAGTAATGCCAGGAATTTTCTGTGACGCATTAAAAACAACTGTAAAAAGCTACTAATGTAAATAGATATCCTAATTATTTTTCGGCCATGGTAGGAGATTTAATTTCACAAGATTTATTCATAACTTCAGACATTTATAAGCTTGGGCCAAGTTTCTTTGATCAGTTTCAATATTTCATGTCTTCCTCGATTCCCTGAAATAGTAATCTCGTCCTCCCTCTCCGTACGCTGGTGACCTCCTTCAATATTAATAGCAGTTATATACAGGCATCAAAAGAAGATTATTACAGTGACAGATAATTTACTCATGATGTATGATTTAGATAGAATATGATGCTAATTCATCCTAAAATCCACGGGCCATATCCTGGATGCTTCAATTATTGAATACAGTTTCCTTGCCAAGGCAGAAATTCTTCTGATTTCCCAGCACAATTTATTGCAGGATGAACCGCCTGCCTTGCCCGAGCAAGGAATGAAGGAGATTTGGATTTCAACCTTTACTACTTCTGCCTCCCTAAATATTTAATGTGCCGGGGACAGACAGGAACGTAGGACTTGCTCTTCAGCTCATTAACTCTGGGTAGCTCAGGAGATGTTAATAACGCTATTATTAATGTCAGTCAGGGTTCTGATCCTTCCAGCGCCGTTTGGAGACAACATGGACGTTGCAGTCTAGACCCAATCAACGTTCTTCGAGGTCAAAATCTTTTTCCAGACTATTTCTACAGCCTTTATGGATCAGCACGTACCTTGTACACGTCGTGCACTGTGGTCAGCCGGTCAAATTGCAGGTACATGGAATTTAACATGAGAACTATCTGAATCGGCTCACACTGGGCACAAATGTTGGTAAAGGTGACAACATCGCTGAATAAGATGGTGCACTCCTTGAACTCTCCTGTGAGGAACAGAAAGACGAGTAATAAATAATTGTAATGGCTGGACAATCACGGCATCTCTTTGAGACCTGTTTGCAAAGATTATTTTCTCATTATTCTTTTAGGACATATAGCGTATCAGTCGTGATACTCATATGTGGGTGTGTATATGAGAGAGAGAGAGATGTTGATACAAGCACATCTCGAGCAATCCAGACATCTGAATGCATCCCTCTGTCCATCTACATTCAGGATATACTTAGCTTTTTACCCCTAACTTCATATATGTGCTTCCTAAAGATAATTTAAGTGCATTCTTACTTGCCATCCTTAATAACGCTGGGAATCGTGCTGATTGTAGGTTTACAGATAGCACAGAGGAGCTACGAGAATTTTCTAGGTAAGACCAGTTTCTTTATTCCTTTGCATTTTTGAGCCCTCGTTTCCCACGTCAAATACAAAATCTCAGTTTACTGCTGAAACACTGAATTTTGTTCCCTGAATGTGCGGCTCCTACCACCTTTCACCTCCTAGGGAACAATTTTGGCAAATAGCTTCCAAAGCTTTGTTTGAAATAAGAGTCTAATCTTTATTACCAGTGAGATGAAGGATCTGCGGTCCTCCTCCTACCAACGAATGTCACCACGCAGAGAACGTACTCCATGACAGTGGCAACGGGGCTGTGCCAGCACCCCGGTCTCTCTGTCACCATCACCTGGTGCACAAAGCATGCATCACAAATGGATCCTGTTCATTCACCTGCCTCAACTCGCTTCCCCTCTTTCAGCTGGTTGGCCACGTGCTGAGGAAGCATGGCATAGAGCAGAGCTTCAGTCTTTTTCTTCTCTTCCTCCAGGTGCTTCGACAGTATCCGCAGTTCTTCCTTCTTCCTCTCCAGCTGGTTAGAGAGCTCCATCTCTGCCAGGCGCTGCTGATTGAGAAGAATCAAATCCCTGGTCACGTCGTGAGGTGCAATATCTGCGATATGCATCTGTCGCTCCTCCAGTTCATGCAAAGTGCGAAGCAAAGGTGAGCAGAGGTAGAGCATGCACTGCAGGGACTCCATCCAGATCATCTGGCCTGTTTGAAACAAGCGTCAGTAAGAGTTTTCAGCAGCTTGGACTTTTTCACGTGATGCTCAGTACTACTGATGGTAATTTTAGGGGATGAGTTCTAAGGACAGTGGCTGGGTCTGGGTCATCACAGGAATTACTCCTGTGAGTTTCCTGGAATTAGAGGTGGACTTCTTTGGAGGAGGTACACACTAGGCAAATAAAAAAATCTGAGGACCCAGAAAGCAGGCAGGCAGTCATTGCAACTGCTGGGCAGAGCCCAACCGTGCTTTGGGTCCCTCCTCTTCACAAGGAACCCCTGTGCTCACAATCTCTCCTCTCCTCTGCTCTGCTCCCAGTTCTTGCTCCTGAAGCCAGCCAGTCAGCATCACGCACAGGGGAACTGAGACTCTCAGTGACTGGGTGAAAAATTTAAAGTTTAATTTCACAGTGGGTAACGTGGCCCCAGTAAAGCCAACGGAGCCTTCCCTCCTGGAAGCTGGAGCTTTCAGTCACTATCATCATCTAAATAAGCAGGTTACAAAAATGCCTGAAAGGCAGAAGGGATTTTTGGTGATGAGGTTGAGGTTTTGTTTTCTTTGTTGAGATTTGTTATGGATTTGATTGTTTTTTAATTATTATTCTTTATTTGCTCCGTAAGTATCCTTGGTTTCTGAACAACCATCCAGGAATTCCTATTTCTTTCTTTCTCTCTGGATGAACAGCTTGAAAACTAACAGGACTGGAACATCAGACATACCATATGAATTAACCCTGACAGCGTAAGAAGTAAAATTGTACCCATGACTAGTTACAAGTTCCTGGGTTTGGTAACATCACTTTTTTCAAGGTCTCCCAAAACTCTTTTCTTTTTTCTGAATCTCAGGAATACCAGATTTGACACTCATTATGTAAAGGTGAAAGGAGAGGAGGGAAAATTAGGTCATATTATATAGTTCAGAGAAGCAAAAACTGAGGTCACAGAACGTTCAAACCAAATGTCATTATAGTTAATTACACAAAGCAGAGAATCATTCCAGGCTCATTCCTCTCAGTAAAAAGAAAGCAAGTAAAGTATATTTTTTGCTAAAACAATTTTAACTGGTAAACTCTCATGTAATGTTGGGAGGGGGGCGGTGAAGACAGAAATCAGAATCTGAAAATGCGACTACAAAAAATAACAGCATAGCTAACTCAACTTTTTTTAGCCACATCTGAAACCCAGGCGGTAGCAAGTAACTCTCCTCAAAGGCACACATTGAGAATGAACCACGTATTCACATTTTAGGAATCAAAATGCACGGAGACGCAGGGGAAGCCATTTGTCTCCTCCAGCTGTAGCAATGTCATCAGGACTTTGTCTCTAAGCGCTGCCCCTTGCCCGGCGTACGAGAAGCGAGTGCCGGCAGGAGCGATGCCTGCGGTGTGCTATTGCGGGAGCGCGCAGCCCACGTGTCATTATTGTCTGTACAAAGATGCAATCCAAGATCTGTGAGGCGGAGGGCCTGCGCTGGGTGGCTGGGTTTAAAATGTTATTCCACGTACACCTTACATTATATACTTTGGTTCTAACTTCTGCAAAGAAAAACACGCAGGGCAGCATTGTGGGGGAAACCCTCGCACCTTGGGCACGACGGGGCAAACGTGCACAGCGTGGGGAAAAACCAGGAGGAACTAGAGGTTTGTGTGCAGTTTCAGGGCTACCACGTCACCGAGATCATAGAGGCTTGGTGAGGCAGTTCACACACCTGGAGTACTGCAAAGGATGGCTGCAGGCTCCTTAGAGAGGACAGGCAGGCAAGGACTCCAGCATAACTCCTGCTTTAATACAAACACTTATGCTATTGAAAACAGCGAAATACCTCTCAGCTCTAACATTGGCCGTTGTTTCCATGACTCTGGCATCATCTCTCTTCTAGTCTGGAAAACAAACTGGCTGTTGATGAATTTCTGAATGCTAGAGATGGTGAAGGGTACTTCTGGGTGAACGATACTGAAATAGCGATCCAAGCAGATGCCCATGGTCTGAAGGCCAGGTACAATTTTTTGGATGCTCACCCCAGCTTGCTTCACTCTGAGCTTCAAAAGAAAATACAGACAATGTGTTATAATTCATAACCTAATAATTCAAAACTATCTGCTATATTATCCTTGCTTGCATGTGTGTAGGCCTGACAAATAGCCTTACAGGGAGCTGCAAGAGAAAATTAGAGATACCAGAGTGCATCCTGCCTTCCAAAAAAGAAGATAGCCGTGGCACAAAATGTCTTGGCAAATATTAATTTTCTAACAGATGCCGTGGGTTACCTTCTCTTAACCATTGGTGTGTAAAGGTTTAGTCATCCTCTTTCAGCCTAATGGCCATACATGAGCTCTTAACTCCTGCAGAAACGTCCACCGTGCCTTCACTGCCTGTCATCAGTCACTGAAACTCCGACCCAGCTACCAATAACGGGTGCAGGACTTGCCCTTTTTCCCACACTAGTTAATTTTATCAAATTACACTGACTGGATGTCTTGAAAGGTTTAAAACTCTGAACTTCAGCTACTGTGGACAGTGGCATGAAGCAGACTACATGCTCTGGAATCTCTATCAGTGTGATACCAAAAGATGTTCCCTGAGTGACTGTATTCAGCTTTCTTCTGCTGTCCTATCCTCAGCTCCTCCTTTCTTTGCTCCTGTCTTAAGCTAATATTCTTTGCACAGAATTGGGAGCAAGAGGATCTATAGCTTGGTGGGAACCCAGGCTAGCTGGAAAACAGCCAGTCCCTGCCAAGGGAAGGGCAATTCCATTGCTGCAGAGTATGTGTGCACAGGACAGGAGACTCAGTCCTACCCCGGATGATAAATAGACTTTTTTGGGTCCAGTTCCTACTGGATGGTGTTGCACGTCTGCTTCATGTAGTAGGTTAGCTGGCTTTTCCCAGCAGAAGCGCATAGTAGACTCAGAAAGCAGGTAGAGCCTCAGCTGCGAGCAAAGCCTTACAAAAGCCTTTGGTAGATTAGTAACTGGGAGGAGAAGGTGACTAGCTGTAAGTAGAAAGGATGGGTCATGTCTCTGGACTGTCCAAGGACAGGCAGGTGGCCAGAAACCTCAGAAAATTCTGTTCTGTGTTTGGTAATGAATAGACTGCTGCCATAAACCTTGTTGCCATATCTGCAGCTGTTTCAGACGTGGTAATCTCAGTAAAAAGGAGATTCCTATCTGAAATGATCCAGATTCCGTTGTTAGGAGTGACTCTTATTGCACGTCTCTGTACAGAGCCTGTCTAAATGCTACAGATGAGTGTGCGCTGCATACAGAGCACACGCAGCAGTGAAGTGTAGGACAGTCAGAAGACAATTACTATGTGGTTTATGCAAACTAAAAGCCCTTATCACATGCCTGTCTTACCTCTTTGTCGAAAACCATATGAAAAGGAAGTCCGTTGCAAAATGCTTTTGTGTCAATCCAGAGGCTCTTGGGATAAACAGGATCAAATCCTCTCAGGAGCTTACCTGCAGCGAGAAAAACGCGTAGCCTTGAACGGGTTGCACCTCATAAAAGCAGTCAGCGTTACTTCTTAGCACTCAGTGAGACAGGACCCTATATCGCATCGAGTGAAGACAAAGCAAACAGTGTGTGGGGCCAGAAAGGGGCATACATCTGTGCTAAATGCTCCACAGGTTAATACACACAAAATTATGTGGAAACAGTAAGAACAGATGAGCAACTGTAGATGTGGCGGCTCTGTGGATTTGCGTGTCACAGCAATATAACACAGCTATATCCTGCAAAAACGTACACAGAAGTGGATTTAATATACTTTGCTAGCTACACTTATGGAGAAAAACCCAGCACGATCTGGGTCTCAGCCTCCTAGACAAGAAGAACTCTAGTCTGTAGCATTACTGATATTTTTGTAAAGTTAATAAAATGAGTAGAATAGTCAAAAGTGCTCATCTGACTGAAGCACCCAAAGCCTTTGATTGTCCAGTAACCCACAATAATCAAAAGGATTATTATTTCAAGTGATCTCTTTCCCCGAGAAGGTGGCCATGACACCATGGTAAATTCTGCTTGATAATAAATGCTCAAGTCACTTAGGAGACTGGTGAAAAAGATTAGAAATTTAGGACCCAACTTCGAGACCTCTTACTGCTTCAGGGGAAGTCAGTGCGGGCTTTTCATCTTTCAAAGTCTGGCTCTTGGTAAGTCTTGCATTTATTGTTACAGGATTTTTTTTTTTTTTAATTAAGAATGCTACTTTAAAATGTTATTTTGAATACATATTAATTTCTTACTCAATATATCTGCTCTTGTAATGCAAGTGGCATTGCACAAGATGACATCAGGTTCAATTTTTCACTCCTCCAGGATCCAGTCGCTTGGCAATACTGCGCTGGATTCTCATTCCTCTTGAGGAATCAAAAGATCCTAACTGCAAAAATCCTTCCATTTTATGAACATATAAAACCAGAGATTATATCTTTATGGATTAGATGTTTATAAACAGAGATTGCTAGATTAGCAGTAGATTTTTTCGGTAGCGGAGGGTGTAATTTGGCTTTTAGAATTCACTACAGTTGATAACTTTGGAAGTTATCCAATGTACCAAATGTACCACACGATGACATTTTATAGAAGAATACTTTTCAGAAGAAAACCCTGTTTAAGAGACAAAAGTGACAGGTCATATTCCATGTAAGTATCTGTCATTACTAAGCATGCTTATTATCTGCAGTTTTTCTTTGATTAACAATGTCTAAACACAAGAAACTTAACCAGAAACACTCTGAAAAGATGCTGAGGAAATATGAATGGTAACTTCCAAAGGGATGGGTGGGTGGAGACAGGGAGGCTTACTTTCTTCTTGAAGAGACTCAGAAATGATGCCAAGCTCCCTCCGAACGATCTCTCACCTTTTCCTAATGTGATCATTCCTCTTATTGTTTTCCAGTGACTTTTCTTGCCAGGAAGAACAGAGCTTCCCCTCTCTCTAATTGTATTCTTGGCTTTTTCAAGGTCCTGTTGAAATAAATCCAAAGGGAAATTCAAGAGTGTTTTTATTTTAATCGTATTTTAATAATATAGTGATAATGAATATTAAAATACCTCTGTATTTAGTTGGTTCTCAATTTGCTTTTCAGAGTGAGGTGAAGGAGAAAATTTATTTCTTTCCTTGTATAAAAAGACAGGGTTTTGAGTGACAAGAAAAATAATATGTTCTTTTTTACCAGTTCGTTCTTCTTCCTCTGTCTGATTGACTATTTCCATTGAAATCTCAGTGTTAAAAAAATCCAGGGCTGCTGCACCAATGATTCCTGAAGGGGAAACAAAACACCAAGTATTGCCATGAACAAACCCTTTCCATTTTCCCTTTTAGAGGTGAATTACACCATTTCAGGAATCACTTTTCCTAAGGACTCTGGAAGAAGAAATCAACCTCCTCTTACCTATGTCATTCCTACTACCGTTGCCAGGATAAGAATGCGCAGGAGATAAGCCTTAAAGTAACTTTCTTTTGTCTTGTCTGATGACAAACGCTTACTTTCACTAGAAAAAGCTCAGCAGGACATCTGAGGAATGTGTCCAAACAGTCATACACAGAAATAACATGAATTCCCATTAACCCAAAAAATGCACGGTGTCTAAAGAGATCCTGCTATAACAATCTATTTCAGTTGTTGCAGAAAGTTTTCTTTTGAAAGGAAGGAAGTATCTTCCATGAAGACACACAATCAGTCCTCTCATTTCTGCTTAGCTGTTAGGCAGAATACTGGACAATGTCTGAAATTCCAAATAGTTCCGCGTTTCAATAGGAATATGAAATGAGCTTTGACAAAGGGGGAATTTTTCATAAACCTCTAAATTCAGCAGCATCTTATGAAAGAAAGGAACACGGTCATCTTTTACAGACTTACAGCTGTATAACCCTTGCATGATTACAACTGTGGAGATTCCTATAAATGCCAGAAAAAGATTCAGTTTTGAGCAGCGTTCAATACTAGTTTTACAGACTGGATGTACTGCAGGAATATTTATTGCAGGATGGATGGATGCCTTCAAATCAAATATAATTTGTACCGTAATTTAAGGAGCATGAATTACCAAGAACTAATAAACAGGTAGACACAATGGCACACGATGAACTTTAATTTCCTTCCAGGAAAGGAATCCTATAGGAGGAAAAGGCACCTATGTCCTAGGTTGTCATATCATAAATCCTGACGAAGCCCCTGGGAGCTAGGAGTGATCAGGCAGTCAGGGAAATACCAAAGCCAGATGTCTGGTGACTAAACTCTACCAGGCTTCAATTCCATGACCAGCCCTCAGCTGAAAAAGAGATTCTGAAACTGCAGCAAAGTGTATCTGCAAATACATGATTACCCTGTATACATATTGCGTTACTGGCTGAGCTGTACTCTGTATTCTGTGTGATTACCTGGCACTATATGGCACAGACCTCTTCTGTCCGAATAGTAATGTAAATGCATTGACCCGTCTTCGTTCTTTTCTACTCTAAAAGATGGGGCATTCATCTCCTGACGAAAAACAAACAAAAACAAAACTTCAGGATCTTTTGCTGGTGAATTCCACCAGTACAAAAGCATCCCGTGTCTTAATAAAGTAAGCAGTAATCTGAATAAGCTGAAATATAGAAAATTAAATATGCTCATTTGTGAAGGAAAATCTACTATGCGTTACAGCCAATGTACAAAATAATATCTAATGTTGAGGAATACTCGGAAAAAATAAGATTATAAAATATTGGCCTGACATTTTGGAGTAATCCATTTCAGAACATAGGAGAGCCTGTTGCAGCACCTTTTTCCATGATTCCTTCACATTTATGAGATGCTTTTCCTTCTATTGCAAACTCTGGGAGGGTCCACCCATATGTGCTCAGTAATTACTACTCGAACTTGCCTGGTAAGACAGGGACAGGTAGCTGTGCAATGCATCCAGGTTCTCTATGAACTCGTAGAGATTTCCACCCAGCGTCCTCAGCATGTGGTCATAGCCTGAGCGTTTACAGAATTCAAAGAAATACTCTCCAAACTCCTTCAGAACCATCTCAGCAGGAACACCTAGCAAAATAACGACACCTTAATGAATGAGAAAGGCTTGGAAGTTCTTGAAATGCTGTCAGGAGGATTAAAAGTGAAAGCAGAAAATTTGCAGCATAGGGAGGGCATTCCAAACAGCGCAGGAGACTAAAACCTGGGCTGCAGTCTCAGCCTCAGCCTTGACCCTCAGATGGTTCATTTTTTCAGGCACGGTGACACATACCTAATATTTTGCAGGCTTTGTCAACGAGCTGCATTGTGATCTCATCTTTGTAAACCTCAAAAGTCAAGAAAGAATCCTGCACTCCGGCCTGCAGTCTGCAACAGAGAGAACAATATTCTTGTCCCAGCAGTGCTGTAACTATAACATGTTTGCGTGACACAGCTGGGATTCGCTAAGTGCTGTTTGTTGCTGACCCCCTCCTTAACCTCCTTCAGGTGTTATACTGGAACACGCTACTTCCCCTAAGGCTTTAAGAGTGTGGTGTAACATGGCTGAACGGTGGTGTCTACCTCTCTGTTTCTGCTATTTCATGTTAAGGTAAATTCTTTCAAGGATGAGGGCATCGTACTACGGGGGGGCTGGAGGAAGCGGAGTCTTTCTCTTCTGGTCTACTGCTTGTTGTTCAGCATCAAGCTCTTGGGTCTCTGCAGGCTTGACTGGCTTCAATGGCTCATATATATATATATGTAAGTACCATTTTTATCTCTTTATCCCTTGGAAAATGCCATAAAGCTGATATAGTAAAGAAAACAATAGACATGATGTATTTAGCTGCTTTTCTGAAGGTACTACAAGTAAACCAACTTCATATCAAGGATGACATCTTTTCAGTGTAATTACTTTTCGATATTGTCGCAGCGAGCCAGCGAGTCTACTGCACCGTTGTCTATAAGACTAAATGTCATCCTTAATTATCTGATACAACAAAGTAATTGGGACAAATTACTATCCGAGTATGAAGTGTTACAAGGTAAGACACTCTTGCTTTTGCCCTTCTAGTTACTTCTAATAATTACTTGAGATACATTTGGGCTGCCATTTACCCGTGAGAAATTACAATCCTCCGCTGCTAATTCCTGAGTATTTTCTTTCAATACACCACATTTATCGCGAACACATTACCGTAATTTTTCCCACGTTTCTTCGCCATACTTTTCAACCACCAAAGACTTCAGGCAGGTATTTATAAATCCATACTGCAAAAGCAAATGTAGGAACATGGAATAGACATACTGATTTTTCAAAGCGTAGCCTGAATGCCGTCTTTTTGTGTTAAAGATGCGATGGCTAGTTTTATACGGCAAGAGAGGATGGAATGACGTTTGATTGCTGTTACATCTTTCTGTCAGCGGCAATCGCTTTCACCTCAGCGCTTTCGTAGGCGTCCAGCGAAACGGGGCGAAGGCATTCCAGCCGATTTTGTGGAGAAGGGTCGGGAGACCCCCCAAGGGTGCCATCACCCAGCCCAGAGCACAGCTCCGGAGCCCGGGCTGGGGGTTAAGTCTGGCTTTGCCGTTTGCGTGAGTACCGACAGCGCCTTACACCGGAGATTTGGGGATAAAAACCTTGAAAAACAGGAGCAGGAGTACAGCGGCCCCGCGGGCGGGTGGGCCCGGCGGGGCCCTCGGGCCAGGGGCCACCGGCAGCGGCCGGCTGTCCCGCCTCGGCCCCCCCCCTGCTCCCTGCCCGCAGCCGGTTTCGGAGAGAGGAGGGTCCCAACCGCCTGCCCGGCCCCGCGGAGCCCCTCCTGCCCCCTCCCCGGCCGGGCAGCCCCCCGACCGCCTGCCCCCCTCTCACCATTCTGCCGCTCCCGCCGCGCCGCCTGCCCGGGGATGGTGGTGGAGGGGGGCGGCCGCCCGGCCAGGCCCGGCCCCCGGCGCTCTCGCCCGGCGCGGTGGCAGCCGCCGAGAGATGGCACCGCTGCCGCGTTCCCTGCTCCCGGCAGCCTCCCAGCCCCGGTTCCCGGCTGCTGGAACCCGGCTGGGCAGGGCGCGGCGGGGCCGCTGGGGCGAGCGGCCGGGAGGGTGACAGGAGGGGAGGGCCTCGCTCGCCAAGGCCGCCTTCAAACCGCTCTCGGCAGAGCGGGAGCGGCCGCGGTGGAGTCGATGAGCACGTTTTCAGGAGAGCAGGAGGTTTTGAGGGTGAAGCAGCACCTTTCCTTCGGCTGGTGGGTGCTGCTGTGGGCCCGGCAAGCTTGGCCAACGCTTGCCCATGGCGCAGGCAGTCTGGGGGGAAAGGCGAGCGGCAGGGATGTCGGCAGGAACACAGGGATGGGGTTTAGGTGCAATGGCTTCGTGGGTTTTAGCGCCTGGCAGTGCCATCTCATCTCCTAGATTTTTTTTTTTTTTGGGAAGAGCTATTGGTAGGTCACCTTCAAGAGCGGATCCTGAGAGGACGCGGTGGAGAACCATGCGCCATGCGTGTTCGGCAGGCACGTGGGAGCCCGGTGGCAGCCATACACCGGGCACGGGCGCTGCTTTTTAAGCACGACAGCCCTGTCCTCCTACCGCCTCCTCCGTGCTCCCCTCGCCCTTTCCGTCCCGCAGATGTTGGGGACTCCCGTGAGACCTCACGGGGGTTTTTCTTCCCAAAAGCTGTCTTCTCAGCCGGATACTGTTGGAGACTGGCTTTGGAGAAGAGAAAGACGAAAGCCAGCGTTCCCACAGCTGCGCTGCAGAGGGCTAGCTTAGCACAGAAATATATACACAAACCCCTCTGCGTTTCCTGGGTGTTATCGAATATTTATTTAAACGTACACCTGTCAGAGCTAGCGTTAGCCAGCGTAACAGGATGATCTATCTCTCAGTTCACTGTGGTTGTAGGGAGCGCCCGTGCCCACTGCCAGCAGCTCTGCAAGAGGCGGTGCTGGACCTGCATCCCCGCAACCCAGCATCCCTCATCCCTGCATCCCCGCATCCCCGCATCCCTCATCCTTGCAGCCCCCATCCTCTAGCCGCTCATCCCTGCATCCCCGCATCCCGCCCGGCGGCCCCTAGGGGGGGGCCTCTCCCCGCCGTTGCCGCGGAGCTGTTTTCCCCGCAGATGTAGGGCTCTCCTCAAAAAAAAAAAAAAAAAAAAAAAAAAAAAGGTAAGTCCCCAAAAGCCCAGTTTTAGTGATCTTAAGGTCAGTCGCGCGGCTGGACTCCGTGCTTTCAGCAACTAAAAATAATCGGATTAGGAGTTCACGGCTGTCAGCGCCATCAGCACCAACGTACCTCGCCATGCGGTTACAGATTTTTTTGTGTATGCGTGCAAATTTTACCCACATAGGTCTGCTGTTGATACAAATGCAAATAGTTTGCCACTAGAAATGACAAATCAGGACGATAAAGCTAAAGGAAATGGAAGAGGAAAGAGCACCACATCATCTACGGTTTGTATGGGTTTGCTTATTGCCTTCAATATATAAATAAATTTATGTGAGACATAAACAAAACTATTTTTCAGGTTTATACAATCCGAGTCGCTGGAGGGTTTTGCAAAAAAGTAAGTACCTTTGTATCTTCTCTTCTAGTACTTTACTAACTTTTTCTTATTGTATATATGACACCTAAATAAGCAATACACTGATTTTTAGTAACAAAGATTAGCAGCTATCTAAAGATTTGGAGATGCAATTCAGAGAAGCTATCCAAAATTCAAATTAATACCTGTATACTACATCTATGTCGCACAAGGTAATTCATAGTGGAATTGAATTTATCATTATTGGTTAGTGAATTGATCCAACTATTTTTGCAGGTCTATTAGCTGTTACAAGAGAAAATTGGATCAAGAATCTTCAAGCCAGGCTTGTTTGTGCGCAGGTCAGTGGGCTGCTCGCCCCTCGCAGCCCATGGCCCGTGATGTGCCCTCAGCAACCTCTGTCATCTCCGGCTGGATAACAGAAGCCTTCCAAGTAAGAGAATGGGAAGCAAGAGAGAAAAACGTATAATGCACGTCTGGTGTGACTCTTTTTAAAGTTTTTTTTTGTTCCTCTGGCATGATGTAATCAGTGCTTCCTAGAATTTGGGGATCAGCAGCTATTTCTGTGTATAATCACCAGTCTTTAACCAGAGACAGACCACCCTACGTGTTTCTGTATCTCAGCCCACTCTGTGTAAAACGAAGACAACACCACTCCCCTTCCCAATATCCTGGTGTGCTCCAGTGACAGCGATGATGGTCTGTCCTGGCGCGGTGTGCTGGGGTCTCCCAGTCTGTCCCGGACCCCGCTGCTAACCCTGTAAAATTCTGCGACCTTCCTGGCGGTTTGTGAGCAAGAATGGCTTATGTTTCTTCTGCCTTTGTGGCAAAAGATCCATTAATTTGGAAAGAGAGTGCTGTGGCCTTGCAAAAAAAGATACTCATCCATACCTGACAAAAATAATTACATCAAGAGCCAATTTCCCCTGGCCTTTTGTTGGGCTTGTCCCTAGCTGGTACAAAACAGCATCCTTGAGCACGAGGTGGTTCAGCAAAACAAATGGGTTCTCTGCAAAAACTGTGTACGCTGTTTGTTCAATTAGGTGAGAGGTGAAAATACGCCATACAGCAATTTATAACTCCTGGTTACAGCCTTGGAGAATGCAGTCCTAGACTTTCTTAGTCTGTGTATGCAAGGACGTCCTCCTTTTCACTGCTTTTTCTTTCTGTTGTGTGATTATTAGCAGCAATGCAAAGCCATATGTCAGTTGCCGTGGTGGAGGGGCTGCTCCCGTAACCGTCTGAGCAGAGCACATTCTAAACATTGCAGTCTGGAGCCCAAAATACCGCAGCAGTAACAGAATCCTTTCTCCAAGTGGCTGCCAACGCTCTCTCCTACTGAAGACCCCTAGGACTCCGTCCTTTTTAGCATGCTTCCTTCAAACACAGCCTCACATCCCTTGTTCAGATATCATGTGTTCGCATTTGTCTTGAATTAGCCTGTGCAGTGACTTTTTAGCGACTCAAAGAGAAAAAGAATCTGTCCTTGTACCAGTGGGAACCAAAAAGGAAGTTTTATATATGTGTGTTGGTAGGCTTCCAGTATTTCACGCTACCAAACCATGGGGACAGCTGATGTAGAGTCTAAATTGGGTATAAAAATAAACACAGAAGATGCGCTGCCCTGCATAGTTTGGATGGCTCCAGTTTTTGAAAGATATATTTTAAAACCCCAAGGGTTATATCTGAATTCTTATTAAAGACCCTGGGCAAAATGTAAATGGTGTTGTTCGTGTAGGCTAACTCAACAGGGGAGAAATTGTACTACTGCAGGCTTTACCCTTTCAAAACTCCAACTCCTCTGGTTAACTGTTAGGCTGAGCTGGAGATGGGAGCCTGGGTCAATGGTATTTACACCGGCTGCACAAATCCGTTGGGACAAGTTACAGGCTTGGGTCCAAAGCCTGTTCACAAGAGTCCTTTACCACACTGACAGGGAGGGAGTAGAAGAAATGAGTGATCTGCTCTGAGAGCCGGATGGCCTTTGGCATTGTTCCCTCTCCCCCGGCTTTCCGCACGTGCTGCCATGGAGTTCCTCTCTCCCCGAGCGTGACCCGCCCTGCCGCTTCCCTTCCCCGGCCGCTCGTCCTCTCAGAGCTGGGGAAGCCAGGGCTGCATCCACGAAAATATGTGTGATGCAAAGGAGAAACAGGCCCTGTGGGTACATCTGCTGCGTGAAACTTTCTGCTTAAAGTCTCTGCGCGTGTTCCTCTGGGTATTTCCTTTAGCTTGCCTCTTGTATCACTACTTCCATTCAAGAGCTAGCATCTAATATCTTTATTTTCTAAACAGAAAATAGCTCGTTGGTTGCGGTTTTGCCTCTGCTAGCTAACAAAATTTGTTCCAGTTTTAACATTGCTGCAACGAGCTACAAAGAATCATTTGTCTTTGCCTGGGCCAGGCTCGCTTCTGCTGCAGCTCACAGTCGGCACAGTTATCCAGGAGACTGGAAGAATGCAGTCAAGAATAATGCAAAAAAGGGGAAAAGCCAAGGCTCATCAATCTTTGGTGCTGTGCTATTATGTCTGCGTTGTGCTCCAAGCCACGCAGGTCGAACGTATTAGCGTATGAAGCTGTTTGGTTGCTATCGGGGGTCTTGTGCCTTTGGAAAAGTAACTACAAACTTTTACGGTGCTTGTGTCAAACGACGGAAGGGTGGGATGCCAGCCTGTGCAGGCTGTGCTGTTAAATGACGTTGTACCTGAGGGGTCCACGGCGTATTTCTCTTCTATCCCATCAGCTTCCCTTCCCCGTGTGTTGAACAGAGGGCCTTTCGAGCGCTACTTATGTCACCTGTCATCTGCTATGTCGTTCATACCAACTCCCAGGGCAGAGTTCAAGAACTCAAAGCAATTTTGCAGCACGTCCCCAGCAACGTCAAACCAACAATGACTGGTAAGTGTTGGCAGTAGCTTTATTTGGCTCTATGTCCTGGTCCTGTCCTTAATACTGTGAGAAATTGCTGCTTTCCTTTGGGAAATGATCATCCAGCTATCCTCACGGTGGCGTATTAAATATCTGGGGGCTTTGTTTTTAAGAGGCGGACTCAAGTTTTCTGTGGCTGTGGGTCTTACTAATTACACCTGTAACTGCCAAATTACAAATCTTTTTCAATACACTGATGGTTTTACTTTCCTCTTGTCTGAGTTCTACCCCAGCCTCCATCGCATCCAGCTTTGTTTCAAATCAAATGGCTCTTTCTTCTAGTGAGCTTTCTTCTTGGCTGCCCTTTCCCACTGAACCACCTACTGCAGATGCTTTCTTGGTGCTTTAGATGTAACATTCAGCTTCCTTGCTGCTTGTACTCCTCCTAGTAATATTTTGCAATAGTATTAATTATGTAGCTTACTTAGATTTCTCATACCGTTATTAACAAAAAATAAGTGTTTACTCTGGCTCTCCTCATTTGGACTGAATCTGTGAGCTATATCCCATGTGGCATCTTTGGCTGAAGAATACTCGGATCCATTCTGTGCAAAGGTGAAGTTTAATGTCATTTTTTGTCGATAGGGACAAACTGTTCTACAGCTTTAGGAGAGGCACAAGCCCAGCATGGTCTCAGTTTTCAGAGGACTACACCTCCCGTGGTCCCCAAGAAGAATTGGACCTGAGCTTTGACAGTGACGCACTTTGGGAAGAGAAGGAGGTATACAAAAAAATTTCCCTTGCTTAAGCAAGGGAAGTAAAGTTTGTAAGTAATTAGGGAGTAGTAAAGAGGGAGTAGTAAACTCTTCTGGAAAATCCAGGTGGAAATCTGCGACAGTAATACAAGAGAGATCCAAAGGGCAGAGAGAGGCGGCTAGGGAACTCTAAGGAAATTGTAGATTTGTCAAGCAGAAGGGCTATGAACCAGAAGTTTTTAAATGTCCAACCAAAGATGGATAACAAGTGAAAAGAACATAAGTTCTAAGGGAGAAATACAGATTCTGGTGATGTCTAAAGAAAAGGAAGATTGAAAGAATGAAGTGCTTGCCTCTGTGGCCAGTGCGTCCCCATGGGTCTTTAAAAGCACAGGGGGATGAAGGCTCCTGTTCCTCCGGCACAGGGAGAAATGCTGCAATCAGGTGTGAGGAAGGCGATGATAGGCGCCGGTTGGTGGTTGGAGCAGCTTTATTTGTTGTAATGGGCTCTACAAGGGGCTTAACTGAGAATGAAAGCGACCCGCCTGTCTGTGGCAGGGTGAGGTGGTGGGAGAATCATTTCAGACACAGACTAGCTGATAGCAAGTAGTAAGAGGTAGCTGAAGGTAGCCTTGTGTTTTCTGCGTCTCCACCTACAACTGTAATCTCCTTTTTGATCTCTCCTTTCGAAACTGTAGGTGTTGGTGATGATCTAACCAGCACCTGACTCGCCAGCCGTTTGTCCTTGGAGGGCTGGGTAGGGACGAGCCCGGCTGCGCCGTGTGATGCGGGGGGGAGCGGCTGCCACCCTGGCGAATCCCTTCGGAGGATTATCTGGAGATCTCCACACTGCTCCTTTCAGCCTTCCGCCACCCCTCGCATCCAGTCAATGATGAACAAACTTGAAAGGTACAGTCTGTCGAGTCGATGTGCAAAGCGGAGAAGAGATAAGCTCTGCCTGATCGAGAAAACCAGAGGAAGGATCCCGCTGATGCACTTTTGGATATTTATTGTGTGTTCTGTCTTCCCTGTGTATCTCTACACAATGAATCCTTCCCCCACAAATCAGAACAATATTGCCAAATCAGCTGCCATTAGATATTTTAAAAGAGTCACCCTGAAGTTTAAATTGATTTCTGCTGTGGCTGATTACACTAACCTTCAGAAACGGAAAGTACATTTTTGTAAACTAGCCATGGTAAAAAAAAAAAAAAAAAAAATCTTACTAGCCCAGGCTAGCTCCTGAAAATGCACTGCACCTTTTTGGTCTGTTTATAACGTGCTGTGGCTAGCCAATAGCTCTTATGGGTTAATGGGGACAGCAGCAATCTTTGTTCTGGTTTTGGGATTGTGCTTGGTTTTGCACTGATACGAACACAAGCTGTAATACAACTGAGATTTGGAGGGGTTTAATATTAAATGTGGAGCTACATATATTTGAGATCTCCAGCAATTCCCCTTGAGACTAAAACATGACAAAGACTGTAAAACCTGTCCAAGAAGCAAGATGAATAGTTTGAGCTCAGCTCTAGGCCGCTAGTAAGGTCAGGACTGGCCAGTTAGTCCACGTATGTCCCATGCTCCAGCGTAGATTTGTCCTACACTTGGAAACAGGCATCGTCCTCATGATGGGTATAGCAGAAAGCTGCCCAAATCAGCCTTTTAAAAAACCATTTGCAACTGCAGCTAACCCCTTACTGCTGTGTGTGCCAGCTTTGCTCCCTTTTTCCCTGACCAGGGCTGCTGCATCCACTGCTGAAAGCAAGGGAAATCCAAGTCCCAGTCTTTCCTGGGGTTGGGAACAGGATCTAGGGTGGGACATGGCTGTGGAGTTAGTGAAGTGGGATGATGTATACGTGCAGATGTAAACTGGGAGCTGCACTGTAATACGAATCACAGTTCCAAGGCGCGATGCTAGCTTTGGCTGCATGGAATCATACAGAGACAGCAATTTGTTTGTGAGCGTGTAACGGTTTCAAAGCGTGCAGGATCACACCGATGCTGGAGTGATTTGTCCTCTCCGCTGCACGCACAGCAGTGCCTCCAGCCCCGCAAGGAGCGTGCGGTGGCTTTGCTTGCCTCCTTTGTTGCTCCTTGGCTAGTTTCCCCCTTTCTCTTCTCCCTTCTTTTTTCCTACTCTGACAGAACAGCCTTTTGGGAAAGGGAAAGCTGAGTATTTCTGAAGCACTGCAGCGCAAACAAACCACCTCCAAATAAACCTTGGCTGGGAAAATCTGTGCCACATGGCATAGCGTACAGTACGTGCAAGGAAAGACTTCCAGGCTGGTGACGAGCCTGAAGGGCCAGGCATCCCCACACTCCTGTGCCAGAGAAATACGTTGATTTGTGAATTAGTTTTAAAATGTTAATTTATTTTTGCTTGATGAGCCTGTGCGCTGTATAAAGTAAACATGTGTTACCAGAATATGCTGTCCCACCTCTTTGAAGCCTTGTACAAGGGATACTTGTAATGCAGGTGAGTGCTGGTGTCCAGATTTTCCTAAGGGAAAACAGAAAAACAGCGCAACGTGCAGTGGGATACAGGGGACATAATCCAGCACATAGCTCCAAAGCTGCTGTGTATCTTATACATATCTCCAAAACATCAGATCTGTACCCTGGGCCACCTTCTGTTAGCTGAAATGAGCAAGTACAAATGTAAAGCTGGAGAGGTGTGAGTTTCTAATAGAAGCAGAACCACCAAGCAGCTAATTGGGAGGAGGCTAGCTCCAACTTGTCCAGCTGTTCTGTCCCAACAGCTTGCCTGATGGTGTAATACATTAAAAACAAGAGCAATGCTGCTGTCCGGTAACGTGTATAGGCTAGTTACCACAATCTTAACTGCACATGAAAGCAGAAATGTGGGAAGGAATATCACAGGTGGAGCCAACCCAAATATACAGCAACAAGTCCTTCAAAGGATTGGCCATTGAGATGACACCTGCTAAGTTATATTGGCTTCCGCCGCTTACCAGACCTCCTCTCGCTGCCCCTAAGCCAGCGGCTTCGTTCCTCATTTTTGCCCCGTGGCAACAGCCAGCTACCAAAAAATGTTATGCAGTTTTATGTATGGAACTTGCCGGGGCGTCTAGGGCAACACGTCTTCTCTTGCCTCACCTGTAAGTACCGGCGTTAAACAGAAAATATCACTGCCTGCTTCCACACCTGACGTGAGAGAATTGTTAATTGAGTAAGTAATATTAGACTGCCTTTTGAGGCTGTTTTTCTAATACAGGCTAACATCCTCAGCTCTATGCCTTGATGTTCTGGGGATGAGAGATGGGAATAGCAATGGAATATTCTGGTGCCAAAACAGCACCTGGCCCTGAGCAGCAAGGTCACTGGTGTCATGAAGGCTGCCCGGGCTTTGGGCTCATCTGACAGGTACTGCTTGTGGCATAACCGTCTGAAAATCTGTCCCACGTTCGGGATTGTTCCTATGACCTCTGCATCCTCTTGAGCATTGCAAGTATTTCCTTGCGCAATGCTTGAACAAAGGGAAAATGAGGCAGTGCTGTTTGAACAGCCGTCCAACACCAGAACACTTTGTGGTCAAAGTAATCCTGAAGAATCTTTCAAATCCATGCATGTCACCAAAATATAATTAAGATACAGGATTACCCAACAGAGCTCTTGATTCATAGGACTAGGAGTGATGCGCGCCAGAAAAGCAATAGATTTTATTGGGTAATCTGTGTGTTTGGACGCACAATCCTTCAAGCCAAGTCATTCTCGTAGGCCTGGGAAATCCTCGATTTCTGCCGTTGCCACACATCTTCCTTAAAAAGACAGAGCAAAATCCTCTGCATTCCACCCATCACGTAATACCAAGGAGAAAACACTGAGTGAAAATCCTGCTCTCATGGTTAAATTCCTGCCAACCTAAAGTAGAATTTTTTTTTTCCTTACGGCTGCAGAAACAAGACCTTGGATGAAGCTCCTTTCAGCAGTGAGTCTGATCGAGCGTGGCGTGCATCTGCATCGCCACGCCACATGCAGCAGCTGGGCTCCAATGGATGTCGTGCGCAAGTAGGCCTGAAAGGCATATTAATTTTTAATTAAATGTCAAAGTTTCAAGCTTATAAGGCCTCCTTAAGATATGTGTCGGTAATATATGTACGCTGCTATGAATGAGGAGGTAGGTCTTAAGCTATGTATTGTTGGCAAGCAAACTAAAACTCTCTACTGAGAATAAAAAATATGTGTGTATATATGTGGGTGTATATATAAAAGTATATTTTTAAAGCCAGACATCTGGCACAAGCAACGACTCCGCAGCAATGAGAGCCTCCTGGTTTCAAAGTCGTGGATGGCTGGGGCAGCTGCGCACAGGAGAAGGAAGTCACAGAGGCTGGTGCAAAGAGTTTTGAGCAGAAGGGAAAATCCTAAAAATAATGGCATAAGCCAATGCTGAGACACGTGGAAAGAGTTGGCAGAGTTACGTGAAGGACTGGTTGGTACGGTGTAGATTCCTATGCGGGGATTTTTTGGATTTTTTTTTTTGGTGGCAAATATCTAGGAAAGAGGAGAAGCGGAAGAGGACATGAAGAGAGAGACAGAGAGTGTTAATGGTTTGGGGTATGGAGAGATATGATTAGAAAATTATTTTTCCCTGTGGAAAGCACTGCATCTATTTCACCACATGGTGATTTTTTTTTTTTCTTCTTTTCAGCTATTTAGCCCTCTTCAGACCATGGTGGCTTCCTAGTGAGTTTTTTAGGAGTTTGTCAGAATGTATGCAGAGCCAGACTTTGATGTTCCTCTCTTCTTTCTGGATGCTTTCCTACAAATACTAAAAAGCGACCCTGAAATATCATAGTATCCCTTCTTATAAGCATCTATATATGTTTTCTTGTTAATAAGCACCATATGTGCCTCTCTAAACAGCCCAGTACTGTATTTACTGGGACCCCAGTGTATGTGGTAACACCACAGCTCCTGTATATGATGTACCAGCTCTATGTGACACAAAACTTCAATAAACAAGTCACTTTCGACCATTTCTCTCCCTTTCAGAAATGCATTTATGTATCTTCTGACCTATGACCTGACCTAGGTCTTCTCTGACCTATGGTGAAGAAGTATTTGGAATGTGTTATTAGGGGTAACAGGTATTTGAAGAAGGGCTTTTCTGGATGTTCATTCAGGTAAGACCTTGAAGTCAGGGCAGTTCTGAAATGTGAAAGCAGCATTAAGTTAAAAACAAAACAAAACTCAACACAACAAACCCACGCCACTCTCCCAGAGTAAAAATCTACAATGAAATGAATCACCCTTTTAACTAATTGCTACATTCTTTAGACATGTTTCTGCTACAGCAACTGGGCCAGCGTTAGGCTGATTGATGGGGCTTGTGAAATGACTTTCCACGCTGATCAAGAAATCTTCCCAACTCCTCATAGTCCAGCTGGCCCAGAGATGGAGTGAGGGATGTCTTCCCAGACCCCTGGGATGCGTTCAGAAAGACAGTCTTTATTTTAGCAATGTAAGTATATAGAAGTCTTTGGTACTTTTCCAGCCACTCACTGAAACCTGACCATGAATTGAGTGCTAGGTGTGAAAGAAATATACATGTCTTCAGAAGTTCAGAGGAAAAGGATTTGTGTTTGTTTAATTTAGAAGCTGGCATTCTGCCTTCTGCTTTCTCTAGTTGCTAATAGCAGGGAATTTCAGTCTCCCCCAGGTCCTGCGAGAGGCACTGAGGACACACGGGGACGGGATTTACACCTTTCCATTTGGCTGACCTCGCTGAATTTGGCAGAAGAAAAGTCTTTGGCATTGCTGGGTTTAAGAAATCTGCAAACTAAGCGAGGTTTGCTGAACTGTTGCCTGATGCCTTGGAGTTGCTAAACTGTGATAGCGTTTCGACAATGAAATGGCTAAAATAGCACAAGCGTTGCCCCTGTTATTTCTAAAACACTTCAAGTCTATCCTAGAATTTACTTGCTGTTATTTTCCTGAACAATCCAGCTCTAGAGACAAGATTTGCAGTTAACATTCATCCCACGTCTATTTCATTAATGCACACACTTGTTAAATTCTTGTTCTGCTAAGATGCCTCCTTGATTTGAACAAGAAAATAAAACCAGAAATCTTTCCGGAGGAGAATTCTTGAAGGTCTTTTGCTAAGGTGAACCCAAACCCTTGCAAGTTAATTATGGCAGGTGGATTGATGGCAAGGTCACAAAAGGACACTGGCCTTTTTGGGGGGAAACTCTGGGTGCCTAGATCAAAGATTATGTTCTAGAAAATGAAAGGAAACTCTGCTCAGTACCTGGAAAGTGCTCGGTGGCTGGATCTGGCACCGAACAGGGGTGTCCCTATCCTGACAGCAAGGGGACTGACCCTGCTGCTGCGCCTCTTAAACTTGGGGGAAATATTTTCTCAGTGACTCGGGGAACAGGGGCTGGAGCCTTAGTAATAAACACTCTTTTTTCAAACAAATGGGAAGTGTTTCTAATGTATGTATATACATACAGCTGTCCTGCATACTGGAGACGTCAGAAATATCCCTTACAATGGCCTTTAAAGTAAAATTGAAGGAAATGTTAAGTAATATTGATCAAAAAATGAAATTCCATCATTTTGAAAATGCCAGGATATTGTGACAGTCTTGTATTTTCACCTCCTTTTTGTTTCTTGTCCCGAAACCAATAGAAAGTGATAAAGCATAAAACTGAATCCCTATTATCGGTTGAAAAAGGTTTCTGATGATGGTACGTGCCTGTCCCTAGTTGTTACCACTCCTCAATGAGAAGAAACAGAAAAGTAGGAAAGGGAGATTATAGCTAAGCAATTTGCAGGGTTTTTTTATATTCCCCCACTCCCAGCTAGACACAGCAGGATCCCACTGAATTCAGAAGAAGAAAATTCCATTCCAGAAATAATTCTTATTGCCTGTCTTAAATTTACTACTCGTATTCTCTCTCCATACTGATACAGAAGTGTTTTACAGACTCAGTTTTTCTTTACAGTGGTGTCAGACTTGCTGTTTGCTCAAATTAAGGAATATCATGGGTATGTGCAATAAAAAAAAAAAAAAGATTTTCAAGAGTGCTAGGCACAATGTAGCTCATTTGAGGAATATTGCCTGCCGTATGCTATACGGGCAGAATCTGCAGACTCTCTAACAGCATCTTAAACTGAAGTAGTGATTTTAGTAACGACATGAATAAAACATCCCCTAGACAGGTAGCTGGAGCCAAATACGCCTTGAGATCTGGCTGCAACTGATTTCAACTCCTAGAAAGAACTTAGGTCAGAAAGAGACACTAAGAAATGCGATTGCCAACCTGAGTACCAACTGGAAGAGCTGTTTCTGTTTGTTCAAATATCTTTTTTTTTTTTTTTCTTCACTCAGCACAGTAGGCTTGCGTAAAGTACATCAGTAACAATGAACTCTTGTTAACATACACTGCATTTCTATCAGGAAGATTTTGCCATACATCTGATAGGCCCATCCCAGGAAAAAGAAAGGTCTTGCATGTAGATTTTTATTCTAGTGTGTGTAGTTCTTCATCCACAATGATCTTGTTTTTTCCACACTTTGCCTTTTAATGCCTTGAGAAACTGTAGCCACTTCATGGGAGAGGGTCTGTGCTACCAAGTGTTAACATACCACGCTCTCTCACCAGGACACTATTTATTTAGGTAGCTCCTGAAGGTAAAACAAATAACGCATTGGCATGAAAAGCTTATCCTCATGACTGTTCAAAAAGCCAGGCTCAGTGTACGTGGGCTTGATTTACCAAGCCCACTGGACGTTCTGCACAAGAGACGCGCGTACATAGGTGATCTCATGCATGTTCAAGATACCTAGTATGTGATTATTTTTTTCTTCTCATTTGATTCAAGCCTCCTTTCCGACTGTAAGGCCTAGAACCAAATCCCATTCCTGACAGCCTCCCTTCCTTCCTGCCACACTTTCCCCATAACCTGCTCTATCTACATCATTTGCAAGCTTTTTTGTAAAAGACTGTTTATTTTTTTGTGCTTGTCCGGTGCCAGATATGAGTCTTGTTTGCTGGCCCTTAGGTAACAGCGTAGTAAAGATATTAGCAATAATCTTACGGCTTAAAGAGGCATCGTGTCTGAATTTATTGTCCCAGTATAAAATCTGTTCAGAGATCACTTTTTGCATTGAACTCAGCCTTGTGAGTTGAGAGCTGTTTAACGGCGGAAGGATGGTTGTCTTTTTCATGGACGTTTCACATTTTTTATGCAGAACTAGAGAGATGGACAGCTGTGCTATGCGACGTGCTTAAATACTTGGTGCTCACGTGCCATCACCGCTGCGCAGACACCGTTGACTGCTGAAAGTCTTGCTCCCTCTGCCTCCAATTTTGCATTTTCACCACAGCCAGGAGTTACCACCGGCACCGCTCTGCCAAAAAGGTGTAGCCAGGGGAATAAATGCACGCTTTTCTGCTTCAGGCAAGTTCCGCTGGGTTGGTTCAAACAGCTGACAAAGGCAGGCTTGCATTAACCAGCACGCTTTGTCTCAGGCAAATCAGGAAAATAGCAACACCGTTCCAATTTATGCAGCTACGGGAAGAGTCCTGATTTCTGGGAATGCCTATTCCAGATGCCTGGCATCTTTAGCCTGCAGAGCCAGGTCTGGAAACGGATGTTTACCCACAGCCTTTAAAATAATGACTGTTTTCTGAGGCCACAGCCACGCGGTCATTGTAGAAATGGCTTTGTGGCACTTGAAGACGTTCATTCCCACCTATAAACTGGAAATTACCCTCTTCCTGGTACAGCTCAGACATCAGAATAAATAATCTGGGCGCTTCTCACGTGTTTCAGCGCAAAGGCAGCAGGTAGGAGCGATGCAAATTTACCCACCTGACTTTCCGCTGGAAGTTGAATGTCAATTTTTTCATACAGTCTTCTCCACTATGTGGTAGGGCTGACTACAGCTCCTGCGGAGCGATGGCGAACCGCTGGATGTCAGTTGTCATTTAAACTGGCACAGCTGCTTCTCCAGTAAATACGTGACCCCAGACTGAAGATTAGACACTTTGCTGCCCGAGGCTTTCTAGGGCAGCGTCAAGGAAAAAGCTGGAAAGCACACAAACTACAGCTGGCTAGAGGCTTCTCCTGTGCAGAAGTAACTTCTTTAAACGATGCATATATTTTAGGAGGAGGAAATTCCCACCTGGGAAACCTAGCATGTGAAAAGGCCACAAATGTACAAGCACTTTACGTATGCAAGGCGACTAACTCTCTGTCACTTAGCTAACAGGAAACGTCAAAATAGCTGAGGCGTGAAAGTCAGTAACAGCCACAAAGTCATCTCTGGTGAGTGAAACCCCGAAAACTTTGAAACATGTTTCTCCCTCAACTTTCAGAGCACCTTCCCCCAGTCCCAAAGAAATTGGTACAGAGAAACTTTATCTCATAAGAATAAAAAGTTGTCGACCATCTCAGAGCACGCATTCTCCACCAGCACCCCGTGTGCCACAGCAAAGCGGCGGGTGAGTACTGCCAAAGAGCTGTTTTACCCACCCCCACCTGCGTACGGTGCCGAGAGCTGCGGAGGGTACTGCTGCTGGAGTGAGTGCCCCAGTAAATCCGGAGCTTCTGCTTTGGAAGAAAGTGGTGTTAGCGTGTCCTGACAGAACTCGCCCCGTTTGGACTCTGGCTTGGTATTTGGCAAGTTGCTGAGCTTCATTGGACAGGCTGAATAATGAAGGATCTGTCGCACCTGTAGGTAAAATAGTTATAAGGAATAATTACCTGTGGTGTTGCATTGGTTTTGATCTTGCTTCACTTCTCGTTTCATCGAGCTGCCTTTTCCTACTTGATTTAAATGGCACTCAGGACTCTCAGAAACCACTTTCCCACGTGGGTGCGTTATACAGCGAGCTCAGGTCACTCCTCACCTTTCGGTAGGTGTTTGTGTAGTATGATGGCACTGGCGCAACCTTTTAACTTTCACTTGGGTTTGTGCACAATATTTTCTTCTGTGGTTTGTAACAGAAACTTTTTTTCTTTTTTTCTTTTTTTTTTTCTGAAAATTTGCCTAGGGTGTTTTGAAGCGTCTGGCTCTTTCAGGCCATCTTCTGACACACAAGATTGAGAGTTGTTCCCCTCTCAGAGCAGACAGTTGTGATGTGGTAGGAAAAATTTCTGAACCAGAACCATTTGTCTAACTGCACCATTGCCGCTTTCGCTGTTGGTTGCAACTGCTGTAGCATGAATTTATTTTTTTTTTTTGTCATGTGAGCATTGCACAAAAGATTTGCTCTGACCGAATCTCCTGTCACACTGCTGAGAAACACTGAAAACTCTCCAGTTGACAGTGAGGCGGTGGTCTCACAGCCAGAAAACGGGGCTGTAATAGAAGAGTCTGCCTTTTCTCAATGTGATGGCGTCCCCTGTTCCAGCAAGTAGCGGAGGACGCAGGCATTTACACAGTTACGCTGCACAGCTGTGGTCTCTGTTTGACAGAGACCAGCGTAGGGCGTGAAAGAAGCCGATGGTATGGTAGTTACAGCAAGCGGTGGGTTAGAGGCCACCAGTTTGCTGGTGGATTTTGCAGTGGTATTGTGCAAGATGTCTGGCAAAGGCATGCGTTAGCACTTGGACAGAGCCTTGACTTTGTTAAGGACTTCGTTGTTATTCCAACAATCTTGAAGTGGGTCAGGTACTGAACGGGAAGCCAGTGCTGGTTGGACAGCATTAATTTTGGTTACGATGTGCATGGTCTGGTTAGACCTGTTTTTAAAATGTGCCACTACATGATGCGCTCGTTACAGCAACCTCCTCATCATCTCTCCTGCCAGTCCTTCAGCACGCTGCCGGTAAACAGCCCACTCCGAGTCCGGCGGCGCTAGGGGCAGATCTTGTGCAACAAGTGGGTGGCGGAGGCTGCTGTTGGGTTGGCTGATGGGACGGAAAGCGATACGCAGGGCTGTGAGACAGAGCATCGGTTCAGCTGTGCCCATCAGCACGGGGTTTGTCTGTTAAGTTAGGTCAGGAACAGAGAAGATTGGGTTGAGATAGTACCTCTGCCATCTCTTTTTTTTTTTTTTTTTTCCCTGCTTGCAAGAGTATGTGGAAGTCTGACTTCAGTCTGTTTTCGTTTTGAAACTGTTGAGCTATTTAGACTGTCATATTTTAGCATTTACTCTATTTGTGGTGGCATGTAAATGCAACAGAAATTAAACACAGCCCAGCCAAATGTTCTAAGCAATGAGTTTCCATGAGGGAACAAACAAATAACCTTATGCTGCCTGTTTTCCTTCTTGCCTTCCCACTCTGCAGCCTTTCACTGCACCCCCAAGCCTCTCAGCCACCCCCGCTGCCTCCACCATGTCAAAAAAACCCTCCAAACCAAACAAACAATAAAACCCAACTGTGCTGCTTTTTAAAGTATTTACATTATTTCTGTAAAAGTAAGAAAGGAGAGAGAAAAAAAAAGAAACACCTCCAAAATTACAGATCCACCTGATATGCTGATAGCTTTACTGTGTTGAGTTATACCTCTCCCCAAAGTCCTCTGACGCAGTGATGGAGGGAGATAAAAACAAGCTTTTTTTGTCATCCAGGAAAGAAAAAAAAAGTCTCAAAGTGGATAGAGCTAATGTGAAACAGTATGCCTTGAAATTATTCTGTTTCTTTGACGAGAAATGTAATAGTGCCCTGATAAATCATGTTTCTGAATACTTATCATGTTTTTACAGGACCCTATTGTCCCTGTACCTATTGTAGTCTATAAACCTTGTACACAAATCAGTCAGTTATTGTTTTGATTTGAGGGATGAAGGCACTAAAACTATACATTTATCTGGTTGTCCTCAGCTTTCTTGTTCTTCAGTGATCTGAGTAAGATTCTGCTTTTGGCAGAATACGATCTGTTCAAAACCACCCTGTGGTTCATTCATTGGACGCTTGTTTTGCCGGTGCCTATCTCTGTGTTGTTAAAAAAAAATAACATTTTTCCCCAAGTTGTAGAAATTGTGATGGAAAGAACGATTTGTTTAGCGTACCTCCCAAAATAGTAACATGGGAAAGTGAGGGAACTGACTTATATATATGGTTACTGTATCATTCACGCAAATCTGAAAGCAACCATCACATGCAAAGTGATACAGGTACTTACTGAAAAAAAAAAACCAAAACAAGGAGGGCCAAAAAATAAAAAGCCCTCCCCCTGATTCTGGGCTTAAAAGGGAGAGAGCTTGCTGCTTTTCCCACCACACTATGCAAATGCTATTCTGGTTCTTTTTTTTTTTTTCTGCAGTAGGACCTTACAGCGAAGTCAAGCCCTGAAATCCTTAGCTGTGTGTTTGCAGTCAGGCACTCTGGTGCTCTACAGACCAGGATGTGGTCATTCTGCTTCCTGCTGTGACACAAACACCTTTTTTTTTCTTTATATTTGTGTATTTCAGTGGTGAAATATCACTGATGGTTGCGGGGGTGAGGGAATATGTAAGGAAGATCTGAAAATATGTATGTATGATTCCTTGGAAGTGATGTTTACTTAAAAAAAAAAATCTTGCTTCTTGGCTTTGGTGGAGCACAAGCCTTACCAAGGAAAAAGTCACCATTTGAAATAAATAAATTATTTTCTCATAGGTATATAAAGAGTGTTTTTCTATAAGTTAAACAAGAGCCATGTTCTGCTTTCAAAGGCCTGAATATAAAAATGTAAATTTAGATTTGATTCTAATATAATGTACTCTTCAGATTCTTCTAAATTTTCAGCCGCCTTCACATGATTAAGGAAAGTGCTAAATCAGATTATAAAAACAGTGTTTAAAGATGTGTTGCCACCTTCCAGATACACACGTGAATGAAAAGGGTCACCCTCCTCGTGCTGACAGAAAGACAGCGAGATGTCATTCAGGTGGAAACATTCTGTATGGATTAGCAGGCACCCGAGCAACTTCCACTATTATTTAGTGCTATCATCAATATCTACAATCAGAGGAATGATAGGACCTCAGGGAAAAAAAAAAACAAACAAACCAGTAAATGACTGCTTTGGATAACACTGAGCTCTTCTCTGCATAAGGTAGGTTATTTTGGGAACCTTCATACTTCTGCACATTGTTGTGTCTGGTGTAAGATACATTTCAGGCCTCTACAACACACAGATGTGAACTTTCCAACAAGGAAACCATTCTTCTGCCCAAGAACCGTTACTTCACTGCCGGACTAACCCAAGATACCCAAGATGTGTATGTGAGATAGCTGAGACGACCCAGTTAAGCAACAGGGTGGCTAACTCTTCCGACGCTAATCTGTCCTTCTCCACCCGCCTGTCTTGTTCCTGGCTTTGACCCACCTAGAATTAACATTGTAAGCACTTAATGAACCTCTAAATTACTTCTTTGTGTAAGCTCAAAGGCTAATTTTTAGCGAAACTTCATTTTGTACATGATGCATGGAAATAAAAAAATTTGCACTAAAAAAACCAGTAATTGTCTCCACCTTGGACGGTCACAGAACAGACCTCAGACGGGAAGGGAGGAGCTACGGCGAATCTCTACAGAGCAGATATCCCCACCGGGTCATAAATCTGCACAAAAAAGAAGGCTCAGACTGCAAATTCAGCTTTTAGTAACAAAGTTAGAACTAGCAATATACTTAGGCTGGCGTGTGGAAGCTGTAAGCTCGCAGCGTAAAGTAAAGCTACTTGAGATGAGAATTGAGATCACTTGGTCGGAGAGGAATTTTATTTATTGCTCAGCGCACTGTGCCGGACTGAACAGTGTCTAAGGGTGAGTCAGCACGTCCCTGACTTAGATAAAAACGTGCAACTTAGACCAGGAGAAGGCAAGAGGCTGGTTGTCCAGGGCTGCCATAAGCGTAAGGCCAGTATCAGAGGAAGCACAAAAGCAGTCATTAGGGAAGTTCATCTAGAGCAATCTGTAGTAATGGATACAGTAAAAGTTGTTCTTGTTCTTCTTTCTTGAAGGGAGAAATGCCAGTCCCTCAAAGAGAGTTTGTGGGGAAAGTTTTTGGTCTTTTAAGAGAATCGGCTCTAAATTTGTTGAAAAGTACTCTTGCAAAGCTTTCAAACTGAAAACTGTGTTTCAGTACAAATTTACTTTTTACTTTAGTTTTGCAAACTGTTTTTACAAGAGCCAAAACTAAACCTTTTCAAATTACCTGATCTTAACTGTCACGGAATGGAAAATAAAAAAAAACACATATTAACATAAAAAAAGGTTGTCCTTATTTGGCAAAGGAAGGACTTATGAGGAGAATTAAGATGGAAATTATATTGAAGCAACGTGGAAGCCATATTCTTCACATTAACAAACGGCAATCTTTCCCTTCTCATCTCACCTTTGTTTCATCTGCATCTTGACTACACGGTAATTTTCAAAAGGACTGGTTGGTATTGCATAGTCACGTTGCAAGCGTTGTTTATTGTGTTGCTGTTATATAACACCTTCTCTAGGCGTATATACTCAACCCCGATCAGGAGATTAAAAAATACGTCATCTATGAAGACACATAGACCCAATGGGAAGTGGTTGTAACAAACTCCAAGAGATTAAAACAGCGAAATCACTTTTATAGCAGGCAAACTAGCTCAGAGGAGGTTATGTTGCTTCAGTGCCCCAAGGGCACCAGCTGCATAGAGGCACCTGTAGGAAAACAGTAATGACAGAGGTACGTGCAAAACGTACATCACAAGATGCCCTGGCATTCAGAGTCCAGTTTGAGAGTCACTTAAATGAAATTATCTTCCTGGCTATGCCACAGACTTCCTCTGGGGGATCTTGAGCAAGGCACGTTTTGACCCAGATTTCAGTTTCATCCAGTAACTCTTCAGTTAGTCCCCTGGCGACTGGGACCTAGATTTTTTTTTTTCAGCCTACCTGTCAGAGGTACTACGCTGTTAAATCTTACAGAATTTAACGTTTTCTAAACATCCTTACCTTTTACAGCAACTGCCTTTTCCGGAATGACCTATATTTAACTCTGGGCTCACGGAAGCGTTGCCTCGGGTGACACCCTCATTTCTCAGGCATGCACTGCGCTGAAAACACAAAAACATAAATAAATAAAAAATGCCCTGCACCGTGCCATCCTGTGAGCCTCGGCGGAGGGACACACCTACCAGTGACATGATTCAGAGGGGCAGAACTGGCACGTGGGAGACTTCAAAGGGCAATAAATAGGAAAAGGAACAAACTGCTCTTCCTTTTTTTTAGCCGCGCAGAGCAGGGGGTTAAAACCAGGGAGGTGAAATATGGGGTAGGTGCTGTGGGCCTGGGGCCAGGCCTAGTGTGCTGCCCCGTTTTCCGCAGGCCGCGCTCAGTGCTGCGAGGCCCACTCGCTCCTTCGCCGTGTTTGTGCCTAAATTTGCACTTTAACTCTGCGGAAACAGCTGCCACGGGCCTAAAAAAAAAAAAAAAAAAAAA
>WHYT01015710.1:136505-149085 GCA_009806455.1 Tetrax tetrax | reverse complement strand
CGCCCCGCCGCCGCGCTTTTCCCCCCCCGGCGCCCCTCCGGACGGGAGGCGCCGCCGCAGCCGCCGGGCCCGAAGATGTCGAACCTGAGCAAGGGGACGGGCAGCCGGAAGGACACCAAGATGCGGATCCGAGCCTTCCCTGTGAGTACCGGGCCTAGGCCGGGCTGAGCGGCCGCGCCAGGCCCCGGCCTTCGCCTGCCCGCAGGCCCAGCGGCCTCGCCGCCCTGTCAGCCCCGCCGTTGCGGCCGGGCCCGGGCCCCGGGGAGAGGAGGCCTCGGCGGGGGACCGCGGGTGCGAGCGGTGCGGGGCGAGCTGTCAGCCGGCCGGCGGCCTCGGGCACCCCGCCGTGCCGGTTGCGGGGCGGGAGGGAGGCGCGGGAGCAGCGTCTCGGGGGAGCGGGGCTGCCTGCCCCACGGCGAGTGGGAGGTGGAGGAACTGGTCCCCGCCACTATCGTCTCCCTCGTCGGTCGGGCAAATCAATTATGAAAATCCACGTACGGCATTGGAATGGGGGGCGGGGGGCTGGTTTCTTTGTTTTCAAGGAAAAGGCCTCAAAGAAGGAGTCGAAGGTTATAACGCCTACATCAACAAAACTAGTTAACCCCGGAAGGGGAGGGGGGTATTTATTTATGTCTTCTGGAGAATTTCCTCTTGGTGAATTTATTTTCCTCTGCGCTCCCTAAGAGAAGCTATAAGTCGTGTGATTATAAGATTTAGGTGGCACCGTGCCAGCTGTTCAGAAGATGTTACTACAAACATCTAGGCACAGGTAACTTTCCTGCGTGTTCAGTGGAGCCGTGAGCGTGCCATCCCTTTGAGTTACGGAGTGGAACCAGCCAGATTATTAATTTATCCTGCCATAAAGCTTGCTGTGTTTTGACAGTCGGTTCAATTAAAGCTTATAACAGAATAACAACTACGGTACTATTAATGGCGTTGGGGAAGGAGAGAAACAGAAAAAGCTTCAGTCTGCCGGAGGATGGCCAGGAAGTGTGTATGTGCTCGCCGGTGTGTACGTTAAAAAGAAGATACTTAGTTGAGTCACTGGCTTTTAAGGTTTAGCGTTAACTTTTTGATTCAGTAGGCAGCCGTGTGGAACTAAGGCGCCTTGCCTGTATAGAGAAACTGGACGTACCTGTTTATCTTATTTCACTGGCAAGGAATGTATCAATATATTTGCTTCATCAAAACTCGCTGATGACATTACAGGATTCCTTATATTCTCAGCAGCTGGCTTAATCATCGCAATCTGATTTATACTGTTTTCTTCTTACTCCTTCCTCTATCTCTGATCGTTGACAGTTGCAGTTAGTGGTGAAAGTTGAAAGAAAAAAATGACCTATGAAATTATGAATTTTAGCTGATGAAAGGTTTTTTAATCTTCAAATTTTCTTCTGTAAACAGCCTTTTTCAAGAATGTCAATTTTGTTAGGACGTGTTGGATTATAGCAATAAGGAAAAAGGCTTACTGCAACGTGGCCAGGGCTTTACTAACAAGTAGTAGAGAAACCTGTACAAAAATAAACAATTATTTATTTTTTTATAACAAACTACACCAAAAATATAGCAGTCTTTTAATTTGATAAACAGATTCATGTACTCCAGCTGTGCGTGTGTAGATAATGGTTCAGCCAACAAAGGCAGACTTAACAATGAGAGAAACTTTAGTTTGTGGGGGTTTTTTTCAACAGTTTTGTAAATGAGCATATGAATTTAGTTTGGGGGGCGAAGAATGCTCATACAAAGCCCTGCTCTTACATGAGGTTAAACACTGTGATCAGGGTTTTTTTTCTGAAACTGCTTTTGCTTGCATTGTCTTTCTTTTCAGTTGCTTAAAGAATGTCTAGGTTAAAAGTTAAAAAAAAAAAAAAAAGAATTATCTTCTCCCTAAAATAATTCAATAGGGAAATCAGCATCTAGGCCTACAGATCTTAAAATGTTTAATGACATCTGTTGACAGAAAATTTTCAGATGTTCTTTGATAGATTTTTGTTTCTAAGACATCTTGTTGACAATCCTGTTGATAAAGCCCTTATAGAAAAGCAGCATGTACTCAGTTGAGAGATTTGGAGGGCTTCCCCTTTCATAATCGCAGAAGGCCATAGCTGTAGCTCGTGCAAAAATCGTAGCGTGAATTCTGCGGAGGCCTGAGTGGTTGTTTAGCTTTGGTCCTGCGAATAGTGCCAGCGACTGCAGTGGGATTATTCATGTCAGTGAGGTTGCATTTGTGTGTGGGATGCAGTCTATATTTAGAAGGTGTACTATTCATACTTTGGCTACTGAGCTTCGCTCTTTTATCTCAAATTTGGTGGTTCTGCTCTCCAGTTCTGAATTAAGAGTGCTTCCGGAGGTGACTTTGTAGACTGCTTCGATTTGTTGTCTTATCGATCATCTTTCCTCAGCAGGTCTGTGCGTTTCAGATTAGTTCACCTCGTGCATGGAGGTAGCTGTTTATCTTTAGATTAAACTAGAAGTAGCCAAATTGCAGAGGTAAGGCTCCTGGAACACAACAGTGTTACAGTAACTCCCTCCATGTAGCTTCTCTCTCTTTAATATTTTACATTTTTCATAATATTTGATATTTCTGTTATTGTGATATTTTACAGCAGGGAGAGGAAAGGAGAAGCAGTAATTTGCCAAATATTACTACTCCAAAGTTTTCTTTTTCTGCCTTACTAAAGATGAAGTAGAAATTGGCCAAAACATTTGAAAACCACCAATGCTGTACCTAGAGATCTTAATATTTTGGAGTTAGTTTTATTCTAGGTTCCTTCCTTATTATTTCTTATAATTGGTGGCGGATTATCTGTCATCCCCAGTGTCCGTTAATATTTGATAGCTCCTGGTATGTGCTCTGATGTGCTTTTTCTTACCTCAAGGGCAACGACTTTGTATGGGGCGCACTGTTTTGCTGCAAGGGGTTGTAAAGTAATCAAAAGGAGTTGAGGAAAATAGTTTTCTCTACACATTTAACCACTTTTTTTTTTTCTATTCACAATAGGAAAAAAATGCATTTCTTTCCCTAATTTAAAAACTAACTTATTATAAAGAAGTTTCTTGTGTTTTCTTGTTTATCACTGTCTTTAAGACAAGTCAATCTTTGCATCAGAAGTAGTCTAGATGAGGATGCATTCTTTTTTTGAGACTTCAGACTTGGATGTTTTTTTTAAACCTAGAAAGACTAATAAAAATATTTTTTAACAAAAGTTTACTATATATTCAGTAGGGCAAACTGTGGAGGTTAAGCATGTGCAGCTGAGTAACCTTGCGTACCACCGTAGAAGACTTCCGTTGTGCGACTTCCGATAACTGCTTATGGTGCTTTTAACACCTTCGTAATATATAGCTGTTCTGTATTTGTACGACTTCTATCCAGATAGCATTTGGAACAGCGTTAAAGCGAGACGCGGAATCTTGTAAGAGGGCTTTTGAGTGAATGTAGGCTCTTTTTTTTTTCTTATGCAATCTTTAAACTTTCTTGTTTCAAATTCATACATACTGCGACAAATAGGAATATGTTGTGGTCGGACCCTAAAAATAACAAAGTCATTTCTGAAATGCCCAGTAATTGTCAGTGACGTAAGCTGCCTATAGTTTGTAAGGTTTGGGGTTTTTTTAATTATTTGGAGGAGTGCAGTAGTGTTTCTGATGAATGAAAATGCAGGTTGGATACTCCTCCAAAACGTGAATTAATTGCACCTGTTTTGGGGAAGCATTGGGGGTTGTTTTCTTCCCTTCCTTGGTTTAGTTTAAAGTACTCACCGGGTCTCCAGTTGGCTCTTACTGCTTAGCTCTCAGTGAGCCCGTTACTGCTGGCTAAGGGAATACTTTAAAAGCTCTCAAACAAGCTTGCAGCAAACCTGATTTAAAGATGATGTAGTTCATCTGTGAAAAGAGATGCCAAAGAATGCTAGGTTTGCACTTAAAACCTTTGGAGAGATGTGATGCTTGTAATGGAGATCTAGCCTGTATAAATTATGTTTCCTGCAAGTGTACTTGAGCTGTTTTGCTGTGGCTCTTTAGCTGGTGGAAAATGTGTTTGGATGGAAAAGTTGTACAAAGTGGAAAAAAAAGTGTATTTTTTTTTTTTTTTTTTTACAGAAATAAACAGTATGTGAGAGTTCAGAAGGCATTTTGGGAATTCATTTTCAAAATTTATACAAGGAACGTTAAGCTGTGTTGAATGAATTTTTTTTTGTGAGAACTCATCCTTCTCTCAATGCAGTATCAGTTGTCAGTATAAAATTGGTTGAACAGATCTTTCTTTAAACCAGCATGTCCCACTGTAGGTTATTTGGTTTATCTTTCTAATTTGGTGGGGGAGAGAGTTGTGTGCTTTTAATAATTTCATTTCCTGCAGAGCTAGTTATCTTCTCTAGAGCAAGGCTGCGAAATAGTATTTTGCCAGTTCTCAGAACTGTTCTGGTGTTCGGTATTGTGTGGTTACATTATGAATTCTGGAAAGCATTTAGAGAGCTCATACACGTGCACTTGTGACAGAATGAATCTTTCAAGTGTGTGTGTATATATATGAGCTTCACCGATCCATTTTATTTTAAATACTTGTGCCCAAGAAAATTCCCGTTTCTTCCAGTCTTGTGCAAAAAGTCAGACAGCCTTTTGTTTATTTCAGCTGTGTTTCTCAATTGATGTTACATCTTCCTCAAAGAAAATACAGTAAACTTAGAAGTGAAGGGCCTCAGCGCTTCCATGAGAAAGTATTACGGCTCATGTTTTCATTGCCACTGCTCCTTTCTCATCAGGTATAACAGCCACTTGTTTTAGGCTTTGTGTAGGCAGAAGGCTTTTTAATTTTAATTTTTTTTTTTTTTTTTTGGTCAGGGAATGCTAACTACTTCTGTGGTTTGTTTTCAATCTTGGGGAATTGGTGATGCAAGTTGCGATTTGTTCACTTCATGCTTCAACCTATAATGTGTAGATCTATCAGATGAAGAAGTTGATGTAAATTCTGTGTCTGTCTTGAGCATCTTACAGCAGATAGACTGTAGAAAACACACTGAACTGCGGTTAAATTTTCAAATGTTCAGGTTACGTAAGCAGTACATATATTTCTGCTTTGGCTTATAGCCCTTAGAGCCTGCGTGCTGTATTGCTGAGTGAACGGAGAGGCATGGAGGATGGGATGAGGATGGCTTACTGCAGGCTTTTTCAGCCCTGATCAAAATAATGCAAACTCGCCGAGTGCTGCAGGACCACCTCGTTAACTTACGTTTAACGTGGTGGGCTTTGTGAATCTTGATTCCTTTATAATCTCAAGCATATTTATAAGAGCCTCTTGCCTGTTAACTCGTATAGTGTATACAGTAGTAATAAATTAACGTTCACAGCTAAACTTGTAGTAGGTTTAAAACCTACAAACGAAACAGTCTAAAAAACTAAAACTGTTTATCTTACTCAAAGGAAAAAGGTCTTTTTTTTTTGGCATAAATGACAGAAAAATACAGAAATACTTGCTGTTTACTGGACACAGTTAATCTTGTGAAGCCTTCCAATTTTCACAATTTTTTTTTTTCTGTTGTTGTTTTAAATGAAATCCTGAGCAGATTGAATACGCTGGTACTACATTTAGCATTTTTAAGAGGTGATAACACTAATTCCAGGGTAGACTTTGAGTAGTTGTAGGTAGCTTGTTGGTTGGTTGGTTTTTTTAACACACTGTACATAATATCTTTTAGTTGTCTAACCTAATCTCATTAGAATTCTTGAGTTCTGTAGATGTTTGGGGTTCAGTTGCACATTTTCTTGGTTTTCCTTGTTAATTAGACCTTAAGTTCTGAGCAATCATCGTTCCAGTTGATCTGAGTTTTGAGTAAGTGGCAGTACCAGTAAGTGGTACTCAGACCTTGCCTGTATTTGAAATTTGCTTTATTTTTGTGTGAGAGTATAAAATAACACCACTAGCATTCTGTTAAGATTTTTATACTGGCTGATTTAATCCGAGTTTTTTCGAGTGGCTTGGTAGGTTTCTCCACCCCCTCACTCTTGTGTTGTAGAGTAGTATGTTATTAAACAGGAACTACTATTTTTCTGGTAGTGGTAGATAAAGGGGCTTTTAAGGGTTGCTCTAAAACTGATCAAGAGTTTTTGGTATTCTACATGAAGAGTTATAATAATAGTAAGTAGCATAAAAATAGAAGGTTTTTCTTTAAAGTTATAATTTTCCAAATGTTTCTTTTTTTAATCTCTTCTGGGCTGGTTTACATGAATTTCAAATATGTGTACTGAAGTTTTCAGCTTTGATCTGTAGGACAGGTACTCTCAGTGCAGGTGCTTTTAAATTTTCATCGGCGTGATGGACCTGCAGTGTCTGGTAATCTCTGTATCTAGTGAAAACATTTTGTGATAGATTTTCTTAAGACAGTTTGATTGAGTCCATTCATAAAATGCACAAGGATTCTGTTGCAGTCCAAATCAGGTTCTTGACCTTGTGCATGTGATCGCTGGATGTTAGCTTTGGTTTCTAGTAGCTAAATGTGTGGAAAACCAGCTCTTGAGAAGAACTGAGCTCATTTCTCAGTCTGAGCCAGTTTTTGTGGAAACACGGAGTAGGAAATGCTGTAGTGGAAAACTACAGCATAGCCCACCATACTTTTTATCGTGTGATTATTTTATTTTTTCTGAAGTTCAGTTAAAGCCAGTAGAATTTTAAAGTCATTAAAAACTTGTGAAGGTACAAATACTGGCATATCAGCAGAAGTAAATACTGTTAGATGACTTAACAGAAGAACTTCCTTATTGACATTTTTAACATACGCATTTTAGGTAAGGAAAAAAGTGCATTTAATAGAGTAGAGCAAGGAGGACAAAACTGTAATAAACACTTACATTTGGATGGTCCTTGCTGTGGAGTTCTAGATTCTTTAATCAGTTGTGCATAAAATTAGTGTTTGAGGACCGAAACTGTCTTGCTTGTTGCTTAAATAAGGTATAATTGTATGCAAAATGTTCAGTGATAACTCGCTTTATTTGTTTATGGCTATGGATGAGGTGCCTTTGTGGAAATGACAATTTTTGGTTTAATACTAATGAGAATACCCATAAATGAAGACAATTTAAATTATACGTGTGAATGGTATAAAATTGGACTAGCTTGTCTCATCAAAAATTCATACCGTTCATTTCTTATACTACAAGTAGGCCGAGTACAGACTGTGTGTGTCTGGTTCTTGCATTTTGCAGGTGAAGAATCTTTATTGAAATAAATGCTTTTTATTTTCACACAACTTTTGTTTTTAAAAAGCGTTGGTGGCATCTGAGTGGACCTATTTTTTGACATTATATACGTGGATATAATTTCCATGTGTAGCTCTGGGTTTGTTTTCCTGTTGCACTCGTTTCACTGTTAGTCTTGCTCTTGCAGGCAGCTGCTGGTTTGTACATCTGATCATGCACTGCGTAGTGGAGGAATCCCCCAGAGAAAGGCTATTGTCAGCTTGCAGCAGTATTGATTATCTGTAAATGTATAAGTGAAATATTAAGTGTATCTTCCTTCCCCTCCATGAAGTAAGCTGAGAAAAATTATCCCTGTCTACCGTGAAATTTTATCTTTTATTAACTGTAAAAGTTTTCGAATTGTTATGCCGTTATCATTATGGGGGAGGAGTTGTCATCAAGCCCCCAAAGCCTCTAAAGGCCCTCCTCTCTTCCCCTCCACCCCCCTATTCATCCCCCTCAAATCGTTCATTGTGTTCCTTGTCTTGAAACAGCTTCAGGAAATGTGTCTACAGTCTGTATAAACTGGTGTCTATTTCACAGATTTCCTCTTAAATAGTGTTGATTTTTGAACAATTGTGATATCCAACTACCTGATGTTAATTGAAAAAAACCCAGAAATTGTTCTTGTGGGATTTGCATTGAAGTTGAGTGGGCAAGGAACAGCCCTTTGTGGTTCAGGGGAGCTTTCTGAATCCAGGTCATCAAGGCTGGGGAGTTAATAAACTAATGGTTTGTTTGTTTGTTTTTTTTTTTCCACTTGGAGAGATGATACCCCTGTGGAGACTCGGTGCCTTCCACAGAAGGTACGGGTATGCAGGACAGCATTGCTCTTTCCCCTGGCAGTTCTTAACCGAGATTGAGGCACACAGACAGCATCTCCGTTATGCTTTAAGTCATTACAATGTTGATATCATACAAGTCATCAACATAACAGATTTGCCAAAAAAAACCCCATGAATTTGCCTCTCATTAAATTGATGCTATTTACTTCTACTCTGTTGCGTTACGATGATGGTCTTAAAACTGATAGAAGTACGATCACGTACTAAATCAAAATTCTAAACTGCTTTGACTTAGTGTTAAAAAAACCAGTAAATCTTGTTAGGTTATAGGTAAACAAGCAACTTTCCTTTCTACTCTTAAGTACTCTCTTACTCTTAATTGAAAGTAATTCTAGTGGAGGAGGAATGAGCCACCTTCCTTCTACTGCAGCGTAAGAGCCTCCACATAGCCAGCTATCCCAAGTAAGCTGCTTTGAATTTGGGGTCGAACTTACTCTGTGGTGGTTTGCTCATAGTCACATAGTCCTCAGATTTTGAAAAGCATATCCTTGACTGTTCTAAGATTTTTACTTCAGTGAAATGCTAAATGACTTGAATGAAATTTTTTTGATCTGGCCATTGTTTGTAAACGGGGAAAGGCAGGCCTGGTAGTTTTTAAAATTTTGTGCTCCTGTTTCCACTGTTTGCCATTTCGCCTTTGACAAGAGCCTGTTTGACAGCTATGGACATGCAGCTGAGCTCTTGAAGCACAGAACTACCTGTCTGTCCTTGCAACTTCTAGACCTCCAGGATCCTGCTGACAGATGAGAGGGATGATTCGCTCCCAGAAAATTCAGCTCTTATTCATTCCATTTCTGCTGTTTTAATGATGTTCAAATATTTTATTTTAACACCGACTTTCTTTAGTATAGAAAACTTAAAGCCATTGCATTTCTTTCAGGAATATATTTCCTGCTGTTACACAAGCCTTTCAAAATTTCTTTTTTTCCCATGACTTTAATCTGAGGAAAGTGATTTTAGGATGCTGCTTCTGAATTTGAGTCAAGGGGACTCTGAACTTCTCATTAGTCTTCAAAATATTGATATTCATTTTTATTCTTTTGGGCAGGAGAGAGGAAGTAGGCAGATTTTTGGTGTCAAAGCTTTGTATTTTTTTCTCTGTTTCATTCAGGATTCATTTATTTATTTGTTTTCAGTTAAGGAATCCTGACCTGATAAACTGTTTTTTTTTTTTCCCCCTGGGTGTTATTTGCAGCTTAAGTAATCAATACAACTACTTAAATAAGCTAAAAACTTATTTCATGTCTGAAAATGCTTCTGTTACCTTGCAAGGTTAAACATGAAAGATCAGATTTTTTTGAAGTGTAAACTTAGCACTAGACTTCAGCTCTAACAGTTTCCAAGTTAATAAGAGAAATTTCAGAAGTATAGACAGTTCTTCCTTACTGTTGTTAGGTTGAAGTGTTCTTAGGAAATAAGTAGTTTCGTTGTAAGTGTTTTATCATCATCCTCCCTTTGCAGGCACTACGGTAATAAGCATTGTAGAAATGTCATTGAATGTTTCTAAAAGAGCCTTGGTTAATAATACAGGCAGTGTCATTATTTTGGCTGTATAAGCACGTCCATTCTATAGCGGTGACAACTGTCTTTTGAACTAGAACTTCCTATGTTTAGCCTCTTAATAATTCAGTTCTTCTAGAAACTTGAACAAAACAGTGAATTGTTATCTTTTAAATACAACTGTTTTACACACGAGTTTTATAACCTGATGGCAGCTGGGCAGAAGCTTGCATTGAGGCAGGGGGAGCTTTACTAATTTACAGATAATACCTTTTGATATCTGAAAAGGCATTTAAATTTGTCTGCAGATGCTGAGATTAAAAAAAACCAACCTTAAAAACTTGGATTTCTGTATTTTTAATTAAATACTATTCTGCTATCCTCTTTAGGCAAAGCATGTAAATTTAGGATCAAGTCTCTAACGTATTTAGTAGTGTCTTTGAAAGTTTATGTTGAAAATAAGTTTATTTGGGTCTGTTTTCTTTGTTTTTCCCTAGTATGCAGCCCTGCTGGAGGACAACATCCTTCAGCCCTTGCTGACTAAAGCATATGTGTATTTCAGGGGATTTGGGTCTTGTAGAAAATAAATAGTAAGAAAGATGAGTGTGTATAAGAGGCAGAATTAAGCTTTGTATACATGATCTTAAATACAATATTTACTGACTATGATTATCCTATGCTGTTGCTTAACTTTGTGACGTAGTTTTTATACAGAACCTTAAAGACTGGTCTGTGTGAATCCATGTGTACCAATAAGTGAATGAAAAATTAGGTTGGTGAGCTGTCATTCATTTTTCATTGCCCTGCTCAGACAAGTAATATTCTGTTTTTATCTGTATTAATGAGAGTGAAGGTGCCATTTTGTAAGCTGAGCATCATAAATTGCAAATTGAACCTGTAAGTTGATTCTTAGGCAGTATAACATAGTTTGTGAACTACCATTAACGGACCTATGGGAGAGGAAAAAGATAGGTAAGTCTTGTCCGCTGACTTAAAAGCCTTGTGCATTTCTAATAGGAAAATTGAAAGAATTGGCAAATCAGAGTCCCAATGGTATTGGAGAATAGTGGATACACACAGACCTTGTTTTGAACAAAATAGGTGCTGTTACATACCGTGCTTCTGACTGTCTTTTGCAGATGGGATATGCTGTGAAACCATTTTATACAAGACTATTGGCCTTTGTGTGCATGATGCATTCTTACAGTTGCTCATTAGTGGTTACAAAAACTTAGTATGAGTTAGTGTTGGGAAAATGTGTGAAGGTCTGTGACAGGAAAGATGTCTGTTCACAGCATCAGCGCTGTAATTTTGTGTTTCAGTTTATGTTTAGCTGTCTCTGTCCAGATTGTCCCCATTGTTTTTGCATTTTTTAAAGAAATGAAACAAAACTGTAGATTATCTTTTGCCTTGTGTTTATTCAGTAACTGATGGCTGCTCAGATTTTCATAGTTCGTAGTCACAGTTCAGACAAAACAGGTGTTTGGGAGTGCCTTGGAGGTAGACCAGATCTGTCAGTCACTAAGCATAAGGTATGACTCCATCTTTTAAGGAGCAATCACCTTTTCGTCTGCTTACCTCTTCTGCCCCAGTCTGACAGAATAGCTTTTCTTTGCTGCAGAACCCATTTAAGCAAAGTGGAGAAGGAAAGGATTTTGCGTAAAATCCTGCAGTTCTTTGGCATCTCGGTTAACAAAGAGGATTCCCTTTTTTGACCTAATTGTACCTTCTGCTTGCTTCTGCTAAGTAAAACCTGACAGAGACAGGAAGGACAGGTGTATATTGCAATTTCTGCATTCCTACTGCTGACTGAGTATTGTTATGGAGCCCTGCCTGTTTTACAGAAACTGGAGGCTTTTTGAGGTCAGACCAGAGTCGATTTTTCTCTTGGCCTTTGTGGGATCACTCTCAGCACTGCTTACTGGGCTCCTCTGGGCCTGGAATGGAGCAGAGAGCAGGCTATGAATATTCCTTGCAGGAGGGATCTGGGGAAGTTTGGTGTAGAGATTGCCCAGCCAAAGAAGGGTAAGGCTTGAATGTCAAAGGATGAGTGAAGATCAAAACACAGATAGTAAAAATGATGTCAGAATTTAATGTTGTAAATGATAACTGGCAGATGCCGTAAGCAAACCATAGGCATAGATTCACACGCACCCCCTGAGGGGAGTGTAATTGTGTAGTAGGCATTTCCTGACGTTCCTAGGAGTTGTGGATAGTAATGGATCATCATCTCCGTGATGGCCGAAGTGAAATAGTAGCCCAGATGCAGGAGAACAGCAGTAGGTCAAGGTGCCCCTTGCTTTCTTCATACTCTTAGCTTCCAGTCATGTTTTTTTGGTGTGTAACAGTCAACCTATTCAGATAACACTATTGAGCAATTTTGTATCTGGTGGGTTTGGTTGTTGAGAGATTAGTTGTTTTTATTTGCGAGCGTGTGTTAGAGTTGTTTGCTTCTTGACATACTGATGTATCTTAGTGAGATGTAGGCAGTGTATCCTCTTCCGGATCCACTCATCCTACGCAGCGATGAAAACTTCAAAATTCAGAGAAATGTGAATATTGAGCTCCATTTGTCATTAATAAGAGTACATTTTATCTGCTCTGTAGTTGAAGCATATGTAGTTCCGTATCTTAATATGCCATTTTTCAGAGATAATCTTGGCGCAAACACTAGACAATGTATCTGTCATTGCAGTTTTTTGTCTTTTAAATTAACAATATTGGAAGGGTTTATAGAAATGGAAGCAGTGATTAGGTTCTGAGGCAGGAAATGTGCTGCTGTTGCCCTTTCCTGCATAACCTCAGCCAAGCTTTGTCCAGAATGAAAGATCCAGGCTAAGGATGCTGAGTTATTGTGTACCAGACTGTTTAATACCATCTTGATGAATGCCCTGTCTTGGAATGGAAGTGAAGAGTGTTAGTTTTGACAGCCTTCCTTGCCTCTTGGACTGTGGGTCAGGACCCCTGTGGTGGCAGTTTCAGATGGCAGCAGTCAGCCCATG
>WHYT01015710.1:92220-126882 GCA_009806455.1 Tetrax tetrax | reverse complement strand
CTATTCTGCTATCCTCTTTAGGCAAAGCATGTAAATTTAGGATCAAGTCTCTAACGTATTTAGTAGTGTCTTTGAAAGTTTATGTTGAAAATAAGTTTATTTGGGTCTGTTTTCTTTGTTTTTCCCCAGTATGCAGCCCTGCTGGAGGACAACATCCTTCAGCCCTTGCTGACTAAAGCATATGTGTATTTCAGGGGATTTGGGTCTTGTAGAAAATAAATAGTAAGAAAGATGAGTGTGTATAAGAGTCAGAATTAAGCTTAGTATACGTGATCTTAAATACAATATTTACTGACTATGATTATCCTATGCTGTTGCTTAACTTTGTGACGTAGTTTTTATACAGAACCTTAAAGACCGGTCTGTGTGAATCCATGTGTACCAATAAGTGAATGAAAAATTAGGTTGGTGAGCTGTCATTCATTTTTCATTGCCCTGCTCAGACAAGTAATATTCTGTTTTTATCTGTATTAATGAGAGTGAAGGTGCCATTTTGTAAGCTGAGCATCATAAATTGCAAATTGAACCTGCAAGTTGATTCTTAGGCAGTATAACATAGTTTGTGAACTACCATTAACGGACCTATGGGAGAGGAAAAAGATAGGTAAGTCTTGTCCACTGACTTAAATGCGTCGTGCATCTCTAATAGGAAAATTGAAAGAATTAGCAAATCAGAGTCCCAATGGTATTGGAGAATAGTGGATACACACAGACCTTGTTTTGAACAAAATAGGTGCTGTTACATACCATGCTTCTGACTGTCTTTTACAGATGGGATATGCTGTGAAACCATTTTATACAAGACTATTGACCTTTGTGGGCATGATGCATTCTTACAGTTGCTCATTAGTGGTTACAAAAACTTAGTATGAGTTAGTGTTGGGAAAATGTGTGAAGGTCTGTGACAGGAAAGATGTCTGTTCACAGCATCAGCACTGTAATTTTGTGTTTCAGTTTATGTTTAGCTGTCTCCCTGTCCAGATTGTCCCCATTGTTTTTGCATTTTTTAAAGAAATGAAACAAAAAATTGTAGATTATCTTTTGCCTTGTGTTTATTCAGTAACTGATGGCTGCTCAATTCAGACAAAACAGGTGTGCCTTGGAGGTAGACCAGATCTGTCAGTCGCTAAGCAGAAGGTATGACTCCATCTTTTAAGGAGCAATCACCTTTTCGTCTGCTTACCTCTTCTGCCCCAGTCTGGCAGAATAGCTTTTCTTTGCTGCAGAACCCATTTAAGCAAAGTGGAGAAGGAAAGGATTTTGCGTAAAATCCTGCAGCTCTTTGGCATCTCAGTTAACAAAGAGGATTCCCTTTTTTGACCTACTTGTACCTTCTGCTTGCTTCTGCTAAGTAAAACCTGACAGAGACAGAAAGGACAGGTGTATATTGCAATTTCTGCTGCTGACTGAGTATTGTTATGGAGCCCTGCCTGTTTTACAGAAACAGGAGGCTTTTTGAGGTCAGACCAGAGTCGATTTTTCTCTTGGCCTTTGTGGGATCGCTCTCAGCACTGCTTACTGAGCTCCTCTGAGCCTGGAATGGAGCACAGAGCAGGCTATGAATATTCCTTGCAGGAGGGATCTGGAGAAGGTTGGTGTAGAGATTGCCCAGCCAAAGAAGGGTAAGGCTTGAATGTCAAAGGATGAGTGAAGATCAAAACACAGATAGTAAAAATGATGTCAGAATTTAATGTTGTAAATGATAACTGGCAGATGCCGTAAGCAAACTATAGGCATAGATTCACACGCACCCCCTGAGGGGAGTGTAATTGTGTAGTAGGCATTTCCTGACGTTCCTAGGAGTTGTGGATAGTAATGGATCATCATCTCCGTGATGGCCGAAGTGAAATAGTAGCCCAGATGCAGGAGAACAGCAGTAGGTCAAGGTGTCCCTTACTTTCTTCATACTCTTAGCTTCCAGTCATGTTTTTTTGGTGTGTAACAGTCAACCTGTTCAGATAACACTATTGAGGAATTTTGTATCTGGTGGGTTTGGTTGTTGAGAGATTAGTTGTTTTTATTTGCGAGCGTGTGTTAGAGTTGTTTGCTTCTTGACATACTGATGTATCTTAGTGAGATGTAGGCAGTGTATCTTCTTCCGGATCCACTCATCCTACGCAGCGATGAAAACTTCAAAATTCAGAGAAATGTGAATATCGAGCTCTCCATTTGTCATTAATAAGAGTACATTTTATCTGCTCTGTAGTTGAAGCATATGTAGTTCCGTATCTTAATATGCCATTTTTCAGAGATAATCTTGGCACTAGACAATGTATCTGTCATTGCAGTTTTTTCTTTTAAATTAACAATATTGGAAGGGTTTATAAAAATGGAAGCAGTGATTAGGTTCTGAGGCAGGAAATGTGCTGCTGTTGCCCTTTCCTGCATAACCTCAGCCAAGCTTTGTCCAGAATGAAAGATCCAGGCTAAGGATGATGAGTTATTGTGTACCAGACTGTTTAATACTATCTTGATGAATGCCCTGTCTTGGAATGGAAGTGAAGAGTGTTAGTTTTGACAGCCTTCCTTGCCTCTTGGACTGTGGGTCAGGACCCCTGTGGTGGCAGTTTCAGATGGCAGCAGTCAGCCCATGCTCATTTTGTCTGCCGAGGGGTAGGAAGTAGGGGAGTGAGAACAGGTGGCAAGTACCAGGTGCAAATGTTTACTCCCAGAGCTGCTAACTAACCTTAATTGTCAGTATCCGCTCACTTCCTTCAAGGTAGAGAGTGTAAGCTCTTACATTCTGTAATCTCAATCGGTTTTCACTTCAGTGCTCTGGGATATTAGACCTGAAGGATATCATGGAAAGGGATGAGGCAGGTGATGGTTGCAGTTTTGGAAGAACTTGAGAAATGTTACAGTGCAGTGATCATTTCCAAATCGGTCTACTTCACCTCGTAGTGTGTAGGACTGTGATAAACACTCTGCAGCTAGTCTGTAGAAAAATTGAGTAGTAACGTTTGACTTTTTAAAAAGTTGACCGTCTGTTAAAACTTCTGAGAATTAACAATGGCCTGTTTGGTCTGAGATGTTTGTGAGAACTTTATAGAACTTGTCTAGAAACTTCTTCTGCAAGAAGGATGAGAAGCTGTGTTGTCTGGTCACGAGTTTTGTGAACACCAGTTCATGTGGCTCCTGTTTCTGCTGGTTAATAAACCTCTGTGAGTACTCCTGCTGAGATTTTGTAGGACATCTGTTACTTCTTCCTCACTTCTTTCCTAACCACCTCTTGTTTAAGAAGACTAAGTAGCTACTGCTACAAGTAAGCTGGTGTCAACCATCAAGAATTCAGCAGATTCTTTGCTGTTTACTGCCGTAACTGCCTTTTCTTACAATTCACAGCACTCCAGGCAGGGTTATCTAAGTAAGAGGAGCAAGTTCTGTAGTGTTAAGGGCAAAATGACCAACTGACAAGAATATGAAATGAAGTTGCATTCAGAGGAACAGTGTTGTAAAAGCTAAATTGTATAGTATGAATGTGATGCCCCAAAGCATTTATTTCTATGCAAAGTGATCTACATTTCAGGCAGTAGATCTGTTTGATCTTCTGTGTGAATGTGGGAGTGTTAGTGTTGTTCTTTGACTGTAGTTGGTGTAAGCTAGGGAACAAATACCTGATTCCACTGGTGGCCACAAGCATTTTTTTGCTCACCTTTGCAATCCCATGGTGCATTTTAGTTGGAAGACTGATAGCGGCAGTTTCAATGGGTCACACTTAGGCAAGGAGCCCTGGCTTTTTGTCTTCCTCAGGGTACGGCTGTAACATGCATCGCTGAATCACAGAATGGCTGAGGTTGGAAGGCATCTCTGGAGGTCATCTTATGCAACTGTCCTGCTCAAGCAGGGTCACCTGGAGCCAGTTGCTTAGGACCGTATTCAGACAGCTTTGGAATATCTGCAATGATGGAGACTGCGCAACCTGTACCAGGTCACCCTCACAGTGAAAAACGTCTTCCTGATGTTTTTCCTGTGTTTATTTCTGCACACTACTACTGGTCCTGTCACTGGGCACCACTGAAGAGAGCCGGGCTCCTTCTTCTGTGCACCTTCCTTTTAGGTATTTACATACATGGATTTGATGCCCCAAAGGCTTCTCTAAGCTAGACAGACCCGATTCTCTCAGCCTTTCCTTGTATGAGAGATGTTTCAGTCAGTTGTCTTAGTGGCCCTTCACTGGGCGCTCTCCAGTATTCCGTGTCTCTCTCGTACTGGGGAGCCCACAGCTGGACACAGCACTCCCCGTGTCTCAGAGCCCTGGGTTCTTTTCCACCAAGCTGCTTTGCAGCCAGTTGGCCCCAGCATGTGTTAACGCGTGGGGTTGTTCCTCCCCAGTGACAGGATGTTGCATTTCCTTTTGAACTACACGACTAGAAGGGAGATGAGAGTGTTTTGTATGAAGCGATATGTTAATAGCAAAACAACTGGAGTTCAGCTGTTTGCTCCTTTTGATTTAAGGAATGCTGATAAAGGTATTCAAAAGAGGTGTCTGTAGTGTTAGTTTCTAGAAGGGAGACACTGAGAACCATATTCAGGACTGTTACTGGCTTTACCTGCTGGTGTTGTGCTCTTCAGGAGATCATGGCGATAGATTGCTAACATGATTGCTTATTTGGTTTTGGAGATTGTAACAGGATAGGCAAACGTTGTTAGAGAAAGGGCTTGCATGCATCTGATCCTGCGCTGTGGCAGTACTGTGGAAAAAAGGACCTTTTGAGTCCTTTGCAGACTCTTTCTTTCATGTACACTGATGTTTTAGTCTAATTTCCTCAAGATGTACTTCTGCTACACTTTGAGTTCAGATGTTTGTGTTTAACTTGCATCTTTGAATCATCAGCTTTTGGGCAGTGGTTTGTGGAAGTTTTCCAGCTAGCGGCTCCTTATAAACAGCGCGCTCTCCTGCCAATAACAGACTTGATCTCTCTCCCAGGCCCCAAGAAAGGTAATGTTCAGATAAACTGGAGTACATTGACACATTTCCTCTCTTTGGACACTGGCTTTTACTATCTTGGTGCATCTGGGTGTAAACACTACTGAAATTACTGAGATATTGCTTCTGAAAGCTTTTCTGAACCTGTGTGTTTTGGTTTTGTTTTCGTTTTTTTTTGTGGGTTTTTTTTTTTTTTTCCCAAAGCACCAGCAGAAGCAGTAATCTAGCTTCTGCTTAAATCTGCAAGAATAGAAGGTATAAGCAAGGTAGCTGTATTTTAAAAGTGAACCCTACAGTTGTAATAAGAATAAATCTGGGAATGAGCATGGAAAAACATTTGAACTCTGATCCTGTATTTAAATTTGTGGAAGTGGATCGCTGACAGGTTTTGTTGTTGATAGGAATCTAGATAGTTGCATAAATCTTCACTGTTGAATTAGGATCACAGATCTCTGCGTGTTTTTAGAGATGCTTTTGTACAGAATTTTGAAAGATGCAAAAATCTTCTAGTAGCCTCACACACTTGCTTATTACTTAGTTGTTTGGTTTGTGTTTTTTTTTTTTTTTAAATCTGCGTACAAGCTTGACTTAAGGAAGGGAGATGAAAAGAGATGAACCTGTGAGCTAAATAATCCAAGGGTAGATTTAGTCATTGCAATTCTTACATAACTTTGAGGATAAGGATACAGGAAGACCTCTTCTGTTCAAAAGCTAAACAGCTTTTCAAGCAGTGGAGAGGAAATAATAAATTTTTGCTAAAGCTTTACTGCAGTGACTTACTCTTCTAACTTGATATCCTAGAACATTATCAAATCCGTTCCTACAAAACCTCACAGATATTAATCTAAAGTAATTCAGAAGCAGAATGGGAAGCTGCACTGGGAAGCAGAGTCCTTCATACTTGATCTTAAAAGTTAATAAGATAAGTTTGAAATATTATTTTGAATATTTCTGTGTATTTATCCCATGAAGATGTGTACTCCTTAGAATTACCTTTTATGGATCTTGTGCTTCCAGAGCAGCTCGTGATGGGTCAGTAGTTAAGTGGCAGAAAGGTCTGTGATCATGTTTGTATTCGGTGAGTTTGGAGCAAATAGCGTTACAATCATTCCTTCATTTTTTTATAGCATTTGAATTAAAAGTAGAAGAATTAGACAGTGCACTTCTAGCTTTTTCTTTAACAGATCAATGTTATTAGATGTACTGCTTATCTGTTACATACAGAAATGTTTACCAGCTGACCAACCCAGAATCAGCAATGCTGCAATACCTCTTAAAACTGGTGATTTCTCTGTCTTACACAGATCATACTTTTTTTTTTTTTAAATACACTGAGCAACCGAACTGCAGTTGAGATAAAAAGGTCATGTTTGCTGGGAGATTTTTGATTAGCAAGGGAAGAAAATGGCATTGGAGGTGTTGGTTTGAGTGTATGCTTTTTGGTTTGGATGGGTTTTTTTGTTTTTTTAAAGAAAAACTGAAAAGCTTTTGCTTGGATTGCTGTCTGCAATTCTAAATGGTTGCGTTCATTATCAGGACTTGTAAAATTGCTTGTTCAGGAAGGCTTTAGAAGATAATTTCCCTGAAGAGGCACCAATGTAACAAATACGAATTAAAAAGAAAATAACAGACCTTTCAATATCATACAGAGTAAGAAAAAAGTAGGGGGACAACGACATTCCGCCATTTCTCTGTTAGGTTGAGTTTTTGGGTTTGGGAGATAGGGAGCTAGGAATTTTTGAATGTGTTTGTGATTTTGATTGTTTGTTTTAGATATACAATGACTATCTCTTAAGTTTTGATTACATTCAGATTCGTAGGCTGGTGGATTTGGTATCAGGAGAGTGAGAAAAGTAGCGATAGAATTATTTTTATCATTAAAATCTTTGTGTTTAACCAAAACTCCAGAAGACAGGAGGATGGAGGAGCATGCGTCTTGTGCAGTGAATGGCTCATCCTGACTTTTCTTTATAATGCCTAGAAAACGTTGCGTTTTTAAATTGCATGTAAAATGTCCTTTTAATGAAGAAAGTTCTGCTAATCATTGTGTTTGATTACAAGTGCAGGCAAATCTAATCTTCCATGTCTTTCCATTATTCACTTAGTGGGTTTTGGTTGGAAGGGAACGGACAAGAGAGGTAGAGCGCCTTTTTCTTTATATGTGAAATGCTAGATCAGCTCCTTTTTGTATGAGGTAAACCAAACAACTTTAAACATTGCATTTTAGATTTGGTTCAGTTGAAAAGTGGAGGGTTTTTTTTCAGTTGGGCGATGAGACTTGGCTAGATCACAAACTGTAAGCAGTACTGACATGTGATATTTTGATGAATATTTTGGAATACTGACTTATTTGCTGTCCCAGATGCTGCTTTACCTGTAAAGCACCTTTGCACTGGTAAAGCACAATTGCAAACTGATTCACACTAAAGCATTAGAAAGTAAAGGACAAAAATTGGTTTGTTGTTATATTGAGACTAATACTCAGAAGAGTGTTTCTTTCTCTGAATTTTTCTTTATTGCTCTATATTTTTATTTGATGTTTTTACTGAAGCACATAGGGTCTGAGTAACAGATCAAGTGGATGTGTATTCTGTTAATTTTGGAAATTGGTGGGGTTTCTCAACAACACCTGTAAGTATTTAAATTGTATGCTCAATACTGTAGGCATGTAATTCTTTGGCCATTAGTATGTTGCTGTAAATAAGGAGTACCTAGTTAGCTCAAGCAGATGAGTAAGTTTGCTAACTCTGTGTCAGGCATAATTATCTTTTATTGTACAAGTTGATTTGGGGTCTCCTTAAGTAGATTGGTGGTGTTGTACGATTTCTGAGGTGCCAAGTAGCATGTTAATATGGGATTAAAATTAACTATTGGTGTTAACACGGTGGGGGAAGAGTAGGGAAGAGACTCATGTCCACAATTACCTACCTTCCTGCCCGCACAGGCTTGACTTGGGTTCTGTGGATTTGCAGCTCTGAAGGAGAAAAACATTCAACTTTGAACAAATCATAATTTTCTTAACTATTTCTTGAAATCCCTGCTAGTTCCATAAATACTGTTTTTCTTTTGATAAAGTTTGAGAAACCTTGTGGTAGCGGAATCGACAAAACATGGCAGAATTACTGTTCCTGGAGTTACAGCTTGTAAGGATAACTTTCTGTAGTGATCTTTCGTGATTCTAAACAATAACGTATTGTTTTGTTTTTACAGATGACTATGGATGAGAAATATGTGAACAGCATTTGGGATCTTCTCAAAAATGCAATCCAAGAGATCCAGCGTAAGAACAACAGTGGTCTCAGTTTTGAGGAGCTGTATAGGAATGCATATACAATGGTGTTGCATAAACATGGCGAAAAACTCTACACTGGACTAAGAGAAGTGGTCACCGAGCATCTAATAAACAAGGTATGTCGTTTTATGAATTAAAGTTGAAGCGTCTTGTAAGAAAGAATTCTGAACTGTTATTTAAATGACAAAAAATCTGACTTTGTTATGTTGCCTGGTGTTGAAATTGTATTGCTTACCCTCCGAAATGGTAGCTTAGAGCGGCTTCATATTCCAGATACGGTTTGCTGTAAGTTACTGGTGTAAGGCCGACCACAGGAAGTATTTGAAAGCATGTAACAGGAAACAACTTTAGCTGAAGCAGAACTTCTGAGAGCTGGGAATTTTTTAAAAAAAGGTTTGTGGCCTTTTGGTGGCATTTTGTGGCTTTCTTGGAACAAATTTTGGTTTGTTTTCCAGTCAGTTTTTTCATCTGTGGAACAAAATAGATACCAGTGTAAGAACCTGTTTGTTATGGGCTGATGAACTAATTCACAAGTTAGAGAGTTGTGCTAGGATTACGCTGTTTAAAGAGGCGGTAGGCAATGTACAAAAACATCAGCTCAGCAACAACAAAAGTCCTGGGTAGTCTGCATTCTATCATTTCAGCTTTTTCAAAACCATGTAATTCAGCCAAAATGACGTGCAGAAACTTCTTGTTTCTGAAGATGTATCGTCTGAGAAAAGGGCTCTTCACTTCTCGGGTTAAACCATGGAACCACCTCTTCAGTCTTTGTGAGGAGCATTTAGGGTTGATTAATAAATATCTTGTTGAAAAAATTAAAACTCACAGCTAATATTTCATGGTAATAGGGTCCGAAGTCTAGGGAAGATGGCTTCCAGTACCATCCATAGCTGCGTATCTTTGTAAAGATACACTTTGATCCCTGTACTGGCTGTGGGTCCTGGTGGAGTATCAGATTTTTATTTTTTTTTCCTGTTACTACAACGTTGGAAAAGGAAAGTCATATAGCATCATGTGTCTTGGCTGAGTTACAGAGAGTGGACAGGAGGTTTATGTCTAAATAATGCATAACACTTGGGGAGCTTTTCATGCGTTATAACTGGCTTTACTGCTGTTGGGAGAGAAGTGTGTTATTTCTTTTCTAAAATCTTGGTTTTCAAAGGCGTGATCCAGACAAGTATAGTCTGAAACTGCTTTGAATATGGGGCTTTTTCACTGTTTGCATGAGAGGAAACATCCTGTATGAAGCGGCTAAATAATTTATGGCACTATCCTATAATTGTAGCACATCTGTGACTCTCAAACCCTTCTGTTTTCATAATCTGTGCATTCATAATCTGTACTATTCATATAAAATGTGGCAAATGGCTGAGACTTTTTGTGCCTTGTTCTTGTATATGTCTATGTTTACAGTCTATACTTAATAATCATGACACTAAGCTCTTATTCTTCCTAGGCTTTAGTTTATCTTGGTTTAATTTGAGGAAAGCTTCTTATCTTTGTTCCTAGCTATTCTGCGTATTAAAAATTACCCATGTGCAAAATTAATAATTCTAAAGTGCTGATTGTGGCAAACTGACAAAAGAGCAGAAGATCCTGTGAGTTTGTACTGTCAGTGCACTGGCTGAGGGGGCTGCACAGATGCCAGCGTAGAGAAGTGCCTTTCTGACACTTAATGCTTTTGTATCTGATGCTTAAAAAAAAAAATCTTCTTCAGTGATCTAGTATTCTGATCTTTAACATGATTAATCAAGTTATATCTATGCATATAGGTAACATAAAAAAAAGATGACTGAAAGTTTGGGGTTTTTTTTAATTTATTTTTTTAATAAAAAAGCTAACTACTAAATTTTGGTAGTTAAATACTGTAAAGTTAAAAGGGCTCCGGTGTCTGATGATGCCATTCTATAGATTAAATAATCCCAGGAAAAGATTAAAAGGAAGAAAATGTGACTTCTGTCAAGAAGTTCTGAACGATAAAGAAAACTTCTTTAGGCTCAAAGCTGTTCCTTGTCCTTTTTGGTGGTTTGCTTAAGGATGTTATGTTGAGGCAGTTACAGATGAAAGTATGGAAAATATAGTGCTTTGTTTTTAAGAACAGTTTTATCAGTTCTGTAATGACATCTTATGATTGTGCCAGTAGTACTTGTAGTAAGATAGGTAAAAAGTTTTTGTTTAGCCTCACGCTTCATACAGCAGATATTTAGAGGAAACTTGTATTTTCAGTGCCTCTTTCCAAGAGCAGTTCTCTGTTATAACAATGTTAAGTAGCTAATTAACAAGAAATGCTCTCATCACGAGTCTTGTAAACTTCTATTCAGAGAATCAGTGGTGGATGCTAGAGTTTAGAAGAGGGAGATTTTGCCAAATGAAATGTTGTTCATGAAATCTGTTAACTCTTACCAAAATGAAAATGTGCTGAAATGAATAGATTTTAGTAAAGGACTGCACTCCATTCAGGGAGTGCTGCTGAGGAGCCAACTCTAATTTTGCATTGCTAGAATCCTTGAAACAGAATTGCCATTTGCTATCCATGTCTGCTGCTTATCTTCCTACAAAAAAGTTACATTCCTGTAGTCTTCCAGTTGGGCTGGTTAATTAAGAATAGATGAAGATATTAGGTAGAGGCAATGTATTTGTTACAGATGGTTTTACAAATCGTTTTCAAACTTGGAATGTGAAAGTTTTTAGTATGGCACAATTAAGGCCGTATTTATGCTTTGTGCTTATTGCTAGGTGAAAGCTGTGCTTACTCAGCACTTTTATTAGAAAGAAACCAATCGCTTCAAAGAAGAAAATTATGTAACTTCTCAGCAAGAAAACGTAATGCCATGTACTGTCTTTACAGCCTGTGTGATTGTAAATAGAAGGATAGATGCAAACAGGATCAATACAAGATACAAGCCCGGAAGCAGGTTACCGTAAAGTAGACTTGGTTTTGAACTTGCAGGCCCTAACGCCTTGTAGTTACGGTCACCAGGTTCTGGCTGCTTGCTGAAGGCTGTAAGTAGCAAGCCATGTGGGTTACTCCACATCACTGACAGGAGTCAGCTGTCTTGAACTACCTTGTTTTGACTACAGGGTCAGGGCATGCTAAAACTTGTCTCTGCCTGTGCAGAGACATCGTTATTAAAGTATAGGACACGTAGAATTGAATTTAGATGTACCACTGAATAAAAAGTACTGAAACCTTTCATCTTAATTCAAGCATTTAATTCTTGTGCATCTGGTACTTCGTTGATTTCTCCTTTGGCAATCTCGTAGCTTGATCTGGATGCTGTTCCTTCACACTTCTCAAACCTCATCTGGTACTTTTTCACACAAATGTCATTAAAGTGTTTTTAAAAAAAACAAACACAAAGCTTAGTTTACAGCTCTGTAAACCATTTGATGATAAGCAACATCACTTGTGTTAAAATAAAAAAATCTTGAAGGTAAAAATTTTGCAGGATAACGTTTTTTAAATTCCCTTGATTTTTATGGACGCTTCATAGTCTAGTGAAATCTAAACCCGTGACGTGCAACATATTATATACGTTCCGTAAGTTGTGTGTGTGTGACACAGGAATCAATTGATTTGTTGGCCAAGGCCAGTACAGTTTTGTTGGTTTTTCTGTGCAGCGTAAGTCAGAGATTGAGATGCAAAGGGCTGTCCTAAACTTAAACGGGCTGAAACATGCTGGTTTAGGGAGGTACTAGAGCATTACTGAAAAGGAAGAGGTGTTTGGGATATTCTCGTGTCCTGTAAGGTTTCTTGATTTTACCAAACAATTCTGTTGCTGGCAGGCCAGAAGGCCTTGTGGTATGGTGGAGTTTGGTAGCGATGGTGTGTGTTATCGCAGAATAATAACATCAGGAATGCAGGTAAGGGGGACACAGGGCCGGTCATGGTGACGTTGTTGTTAAGCGTGGAAGGACTGTACGGGGTGCTGGTGCAGAAGGTGTGGGGTGAAGGAAGCATGTTTGCTCTGGGGCTTAAAAGGTATCTCCAGGTTCCTTGGCAGTCTTTAAAATCTGCTATCATGATGTCACAGAGAGAAGAGAAGATAGTTCTCTTCTGCACAGAGTTTGAGGTCATTTCCATAACTTTTATGAAATAGGGAGGAATGATATGAGTTGTGTAGGAGACTAATTAATTAGTGAGCATTAGGGTGTACTGTAAGCCTGACTGACAGTATATGAAGTGTTATGTGCCTTTATCTTTCCTTAGTGGTGTTTTAGGATGATCTTGTGCAAGTCTGCAAAAAGATGTGAAGGAATTGCCAGAAATTAAATACAATTCAGAATCATCAATATTCTTCAGTGGTGTTTGGTTGGGTTGTTTTTTTTTTTCTTCTTCTTTCTTTCGCAAAAGGATAGTAGCTGCAGGGGTGAAGAGGCATTTCTGGTAAAGTCCTAGTTAATCTGTCAACTTAGTTGAAACTCTTAAGATTATAGAATACTATCTTTTGAATTCCGTGGACTTCTGTAGAAGGTGAAGAAACTCCTTGATAGAAGTTCGGAGACGTTGTGGCCTTAGTTCAGAAAGCGCCGTTCCATACCGCTGCTCCCCAGCGGAGGTTCTGGCTGTCCTTACAGTAGTGGAAATGACATAACTGAACTACTCGTGCTGCTGCGTCAGGCCAGGCACTGTAAGAGAGAAGATACTAGGCCATAAGTCTGCTTTGTGTACACTTAATAGAGAGTTATTTAAAGATCCCGAGCGCTTATGCCGACAAGCTATTCTTAAGAGATTGACGGGGGAGGGTGCTATATTTTCAGAAGAGCTATATCCAGCATAAAATACAGTTGAGCCTGAAGCTGTGTACGGGATTTCATCCTTGCAAATATAAGACGACCTTACATAGATTATGAAGCTGCTAATTTATTTTTGAGACTGTGTATGGACAGTCCTATTTAAGCTGGATACGTCTGCCAATTTACTCTGTAAGTGCAAAGATTGTCGTAGAAATCACTATAAGCTCAGCTAATTGAAAGTAACATTCTACTGATAAAAATCTTTGAGATTGAAATTTTCGTAAGGTTTTGGGAGAGCAGCAGATGTGTCTCTGAAGGGTTTCCTTCTCTGTAGAACAGTGTGGATATCCAAGTGTTTTCACTTCCACCAAAGTGTTTGACTCTGCCTTTGCATGGCTAAGATGTTTGGAACAGACGTTCCTGTAATATCGTTGTATTCATGGCCCAGACAAGAAACGTGTTCCACACCTATTAACTAAGCAGCTGCTGGAAGTGATAATTTGATTGGCTTTTGTAGCAGCTGAAAGAACAGTTTCCCAAACCTGTCTGCAGCTTAACGTAAACCTAGAGGCCTGTCATTGAGAAGCTTCACAGAGGGACTCTTAGTTTTGCTACCTAGTGGCAAGCAGCCCGTTCTGCTACCAGTTGGTATGTGGTTTGGGACTGGCTGGTCTAGTGGGATTATTGTGATGGATGTCTGTAATAAAAAAAAAAAAAAAAAATCTTTGATCTTTGGAGAAATCTGTGATGGCCTTGTATGCTTGGGTACAACTGATCAATCCCTACCCTGATTATCTGTGCTTGTAAATTAATCGTGCTTTTAGTTTTGCTTTGGTAACTTTTACTGGGCTGGAGTAGTAAAACCAAAGAAGGTTTCCAGTATTTTTTCGTATTGACTAAAGAAATGAAAGCAACCGTGTCATGTTTCTTGTTGTGGGAGATTCTGCGTACTCTTTACAACTGGTGAAGTTTTTCAGGCATAGTTACATTTCAGCTGAACACTACGTAGATTGGATGACAACAGGGAACACATTTGGGATACCGCAAGGTAGATGATGGTCACTGTAGTGAAGAACGAGGCAGCCAAGCAGTGCTGGCTGTGACTTACAACTGCGTGTGGTGTTTTCCGAAAGCAAGGAGGAGAGGCCTTGCTCAGGTGTGTAGCGTGGGTGCTTGAAGATTTCAGAAAGCTTTGAGCAACCTACAAGCATATGTACATTACATAGATTTAGTAACAAGGTGAATATTATGGGAATGAGTTTCCACAGCTTCTCAAGAAGAGACCATTTTGCTAGTATGATATGCCACGCTATGTTTTTGGTTTGCTTTTCTAAGTTTAGAGAGAGAGAGTGTGTGTATATATATATATAGTGTGTCAGACTGTGAAATTTTCGTTATGCTAGTTTTGCCTATTAATGTTGTAAAACTTAAATGACAGAATGAAGTCTGTCAGGCGGGGTCACGTGTGACGTTGGTGCAGCTTGTAGCTGCTTGTCATGTGTGTTTTGTTTTCCTGTTTGAATTCTCTATGCTGAAATTTACACCATCACATAAATGCAAATCTAAATGTAAAAATATATTCTGTTCAGTTACAACAGAGGGCAGAATGTATTCTGCATGTTATGTCAAAAGCCAATTCACACAATTTCTGAACTCTGGAATAATTTTTTTTACATTCACTCAGGTTTGTCTATTACATGAGTTTAAAGCTTGAGCACTGCAGTACATGCCTACTGCATGAAAATCAAAATATGAAACTGGATTTTTTTCTTTATTAGTAGGGCATAATAGTGTGAAAAAGAAATAAAGCCCAAAGTTAATGGGACAAACTGATCAACTAGCAAATGTGTTTGTAAAAACAATTATGACTTTCTTTTGTGCTCCAGAGTCATCTTGTTGACAATTATGGACTATTAGTGTAAGAGTCTGATCTTTACCAAATAACTGTTCCGTTTCAGAACTGTTGTTTGCTGAAACTTTATGCTCTCTCAACATGTCTTTCTAAGTGTCATCACGGCCAGTTTTCCACCTGTACGTGTTCCTGTCTGTAACGTTTACCAGTACTGCCCAATATTCTGAAATTACTTGTGATAGTAAAGTTTACATTAATTGAAACACTATAGCATAAGAAATTGAACATTTGAGGAGTTGCAACAAAACATTGTTATTGTGTGAGATATCAGGTGTTCCTTTGAAATTTAATATACGTTTATTTTATTGCTCTTGGTTTTAGCCTGATTTTTCTTACTTATGGGAAGTCTTTTTTTTTTTTTTTTTCCACAGAAGGGAAATACAAGGGCAGGGATGGTCAGCACCTAGGAGAAGCAAAAACTTGTTTGTAATATTCAAATTTATAGAGGAGCAAGTTTTTTTTTTTTTTTTTTTTTTTTAAGCAAAGCTTGTTAAGATTGACATGATGCAGGAAAAACTGACTTGGATTTATGACAATATATTCTCTTTTGCTTCAGGTGCGGGAAGATGTGTTAAACTCCTTGAATAACAACTTTCTACAAACACTAAACCAAGCATGGAATGATCATCAAACAGCAATGGTGATGATTAGAGACATTCTGATGTATATGGTAGGTATTCTGCTTTTTCACACATTTAACTCGATGCAGTAAGTTGTCTTGTGACAAATATAGACAAATGTGCTGCAGAGGTAAAAAGCAAAGTATATTTACCAGTTGTCTTCCTAAGACAATTGTCTGTTGTTTTGAATTCCCTGTGTGCATGCAAGGCCAATAGTAAAGTATGTGACAAGTTATAATTGGATTCTTCTTTCAGGTTGTCTCAACATCACTTGAAAATTGTGTCTGAAAAATGACTGCATTCTGCAATTCCTAAAAAAACGAGCTCGTCTGCCATTCTGGCAGGTTACAGAAGTTACTTATCTGTTTTAGTTCACATAGTGGTGGCTTCTTATTGTGGAAAGTGTGATGGTGTAAAGCCTCCTCAAACTTCCAGTGTAGCTGCTGTTCTTTAAACGGAAGGGTTTGAAGAGGATAACTTAGCTTAGGTACACTCTGTGTCCTCAGATGTCTAATTCTAATGGAATCCTTTGCTGTTCGTGTAGAGCTTGGGTACAGAGGTAAGCAGCGTACATAAATGAGAATGTGGTTTTTGGTTGCATGATTGTAATTTTAAAAGAAAAAAAGAAAGGCATTCCTGACCTGATACCTAATGGAAAAGGCCTTTTTTGAAGAGAGAGTGCCTTAGATATTTGTGTCTGGATTTTGTTGTGCTTTAGGTAGCTGGTGTGTGTTTAAATTCCCAGAATGGTGGGCATGCTCTGAGGATGCAGGCGAGTGTCTTTTTGCATAGCTTCTAGCCGAAGGCTTTAACTTTAGAAGGAAAAGACACACGTGTTGAGAGCATGTAGGTTTTTTAATGTAAAATCTTTTCTTTTCCAAATATCATACTGAAGATAGTACTTTATGCAATATTAGACAGTGAAGGATGGATAATGGTAGCTTAATTTTTTGTTATTTTTAAATGGGTTTACTGGCTTTTGTGTTATGGGAATTTTCATGTTTTGGTTTGGTTTTTTTATGTTGGGAAAAGACCGCACATCCAAAGATAGGGGGCTAGATGAAATGCACTCAGTGACAGGTAGTGATCAGTGAATCTTATCTTGCGAAAAGGAAGATTGAGAGATTATTCTGAAGATGTACTATCTTCCCCATGAGCAATCCTGGAGTCTTTAAGCTTTTTGTGAGGGGCAGAGACAAATCGATAGCTGCTAGCTGCATCCGGGCAAATTCAAGAATAGTTAACAATTAGAATAACCTACCAAATCTAGCAGTGGATTTTCAGAAAAGTTAGAAGATGGAATCCAGGGCTTTCTAGGGGAGTAGCTGTCGTGTTTTATTTCAGTACAGGAGGTTCTGGATGCTCCAAGGCACATAGGTAGTCTGAGTGGATAAGGTCATGTTGTCTGTTGTTCTGATTCTGTAAATCTTTGATCCCTCAAATGGTGTCAGAGAAAGCTGGTTTATCAGCTTTAGTGTATTGAGCAGTATATTGAGGACCAAGAAGTCGCCTGGTGGGGGAAGACCTACATGCTTCAGTTAGCCCTTTTGGGGGAGGATGAGATGCCTTGACTTTTATTTGAAGCTTGCAAGTGCTGTTAGAACAGCCAGCCTGAAAACTTCTGAAGTTTTTCCACCAAAACTTCAGAAGATGGAGGCCTGCAGTGTTCCTGCAAGTGCAAATTGACTTCCTTTTGGTTGTATTTTAGATTCAGAACAGAATATTAAACTGGAACACCTTTGGAATATATAGTCTTTCATATGCTGTTTGACAGTTCCTCGTTATTTCAAGTGGGTGTACAGTTGAGGCCTCCACTTGACAAAGTGTTTGCCTCCTGCAGGCTTTTTTCCTTGTACCAAAAAGAGACCCAAAGAAGGAGAAAAGGCAAGGAGCTGATAAAATGGATAGACTCCCTCATTTTCTTTGACTTAAAGGGGCATAAGACAAATTGACATTAGAAAATACATGCTTTGATTACAAGTTAAAGCATAAGCTGTGGTTTAAAATGTGACTAGTCTTAAAGATTTGCAGTTTCACCTTTCTCACTGGGGTGTCCTGTTGAATCAAACATGATTCTGCTCGTTGGAAAGAGACCAAGAGCAGGAAACTTCTACTCTTAAGTAGGTGTTCATTCAAAAAGCTTGAAAAAGCTGCTAGTATCACAAAGTTATAAAGTGGAGAAACATTTATTGAAGATGAGACCTGGCTGGTCTTCAGAGAAATTATTTTCAATAACTTAATAAAATAAGGAAAGATTTATTCTTCTTTTATGAGGTTGAGTCTGAATGAAATATAGTTTTATGGTGATATGCTCATGTCAGAAGTTGTTTATATCTCTTTATTCAAGCGCAGCTAATATAATTTACATTAAAAAACCAAACACTATATAAACTCAGTCACCAGGCATTGTTAATTGTTATGCTTTTGTTCCACCAGAAGTAGTATATGCAATTATAGTATGTTTATAAGTAAAGGATAATCCGATCCTTCTCTTATTTTGTAGGCTATCCCAATTACTTACCCATCAGTTTCAGGAAATGTACCTACTGGTACCCACCAAACCACAGTCTGACGTCAGGAAGAGTAAAACATGTAACACCCTCTTGAATTTTGCTCTTACTCTCTTAAATTCTTGCTTCGGCCTGGTGATTGTACATATTCAACTAAACTTAATCCGTTTAGATGCTGTGTTTTATTCCAGCTTCTTTTCACCTGTTAGCAGCCTAAGTCAAAACAAACACCTCTCCAACCCGTCTTAATCTCTTTTCTCTGTTTAATTTTTACCACTTCTGAAATAAAAATGAATTCAAATAGATCTTTTTTAGAAAGATATTTGTTTTGTACGTGGGGTTTGTGCATTTTTGTAATACTTCATGACTAGAATACTTGCTGTTTGAGGTTTATGGCAGGATCTCTTCCATAAGACGCTCTGTAAAGCTGGCCTTTTTTCATTTTTAAAAATGTATTCCCTTGTCTCTTGTGTCGTGGTGTTGTCTGGTAAAAGTCTGCTTGGTTTCTCCGTGGTTTCAGGTCTGTTGTAGTTCTAGTGTGAGGTTTTGCGACCTGGAATTGCACAATAAAGGCAAATCTAACTTTCTTGAGGCATTCCAGTTTCCACAATTGAATTTCACGTTTACATAGTTCTGCTATATTTTGCAGTCTGTGTGCGCTGGCTCTCCTCCCGTTGTTTTCCGTGTTTAGGCCTCAGTGATCAGTGTAAGAGTACCTACAATAGTTTTCATTTAGCTACTGTAAGTAACAATAGCAGTGGAAGTTGGTCCTCTCTTCAAGTTACACGAGCGTGAGTATTCTTGGAACGTCCTGTGGAAACTGGGCTGAACTGGATCCTGTGGTGCCCCTTCTCGCTATATTTAAAGCCATTTCAGGCGTGCGAGCTCAGCAGTCGCAGCCCTGCTGCGTTGTAGGTGTATGGGTAGTCCCAGTTAAACATAGTCAGAAATGAACAATTACTCTTGAGAACACAGCTGTGTATTTTGCAGAGGGCAGAGCATCCCTCCTCATCTGTGTGGTGTCTTGATTTAGGCCGGCACAGACAGATAAGCTGTGTGAGTTTTGACCTCGGGGCATGAGACCGTCATTGTTCACGGCTTATGCACCAGGTAGTAGGGTGTTTTTCAGAACTGGGATCAGACTCTCGCTATATATATACACACAGCAGTGTCTGAAGGCTACGTCATCCAGCTAGTCCATCCGCGCAGCGATGGGTCAAAAAGCGGCTCGTGATATTTTACAGTGGGTAACTTGCTTTAGCTGAGATCAGAATTATTCTGCAGCGTAAGCAGCATTGCAGTTTCTGAATAATTGCTGTCTGAAACTCCACCCTTGTCTCCTGAGAGTTACTCTTACCTCTTAAGCACCTGCTGCTTCTCCCCGTGGGAAGTGGTTGCTGGTCTGTAGCATGTAGCCTTGTCAGTCAAACCTGTTCCCAAATGAGGCTCTAAGATTAATTATTTTAGGTTGGGAGAGCTTCCAGTCAACAGGAAAAGTCCTCTGTTACCAAGGGTAAGCAAATTGGTATCGGAAATATCAATGCTGCTGCTCTCATTTGAGTGTTGCAGGGTGGTCTGGCTTACCAAAGAGGCATTGCTGCTCACTGGGAAGAGTTTCTGGTGCAGTTACTGTTCCAGAAGCTACGCAGATGAGTCACGACCGTGGTTTTAATCCGTTTTGATACCCTGCTGCCTGTGCTTCAGAGGTGTGAATATTCTTTAGAAATAATATATATATTATTTTCTCCTCAGGTTACGCAGTATATTAGGCACCACTTTTTGATTTTCTTTCATCTCTGAAAGTGGTGTAAGCTTGTCTTGCCTCAGAAGCACGTTTACTTCTGTTCTTGATGCGAGTGTGTAAGTAAGGGAGTGAAATAAATAACCCTATTTCTGAATAACAGAAAAATTAGAGTAACATATTCCGGAGATCTAAACCACCATGTATGGCTAAACTGACTTCGTGAGACAATCATTAAACTTCTGAGTTTGAGACAGAACAGAGCTTGCTTCATGAGCCACAGAGTAGGCATATCTGACCTGTTCCCATCTGATTTTTTTCATTTAAATTAAGTGCTACCTGTTGGAAGGGAGTGAGTGGGAAATCACTCATGAATTGTGAAACTCAGTGTTTTTCTTTCCTCTGGTCATCATGTGGTAATCTGGCATGTAATTAGTATATTAATTATTTTGCCATGTAGATTCAGCTGCTAAAATACTAAAGGGTGTTGTATCTGTTCCTTCTGATTTCTTTTAATTATGGTATTTATATAACCTTATAATTCTGTAATCTTTTTTTTTTTTCCATAGTCTGAAGTGTTATGTATTTATTTTTTTAATAGTACAGTTTTCTAGATGTTTGAGTAACTTTACACTTCAATTCTGTGTGTGGTCAAACACTTGAAGATAATTGATGGAACCACTGGAGAAGCTAATCTTTATACTCAGTTTCAAATGTTGCTCTTCATCCTTTACAGAATTTGATTTTTTTTTGTTGTTGTTGTTATATCAATGTAAATTCTCAGAAAACCTTGTTACAATCACTTAACTTTTTCTAATAATATTATCCTGAGGTTTAAATGGTAGCAAAGCAGTATTTTTAGTAATTACCCAAATATTGCATTAGAGGAATGGATTATGCCCAGACAGAAATTTAAAAAATAATCATTGCTCATCTCAGAAATAGTTTGTGAAAACTCACAATTTTTCTGTTGTTAATGTTGTTTTAAATCATCTTATCTGGTCTTACTATACATTAATTTTCTGGCTGCTACTAACTTTATTACTAGTCTTTGTTTTCTAGAGAGTTGATAAGTTATGAGAGAGGAGTAGAAAGGGGGAGAAAATTTTTGGCACATATCTCCAGATAGCAGTAGGAAACTCAGGATATCTGCTCAGCAGTGCCTCAGTCAACTCTGTGCAGTGATGTTTGTGCTGTAGACTTTGAATACTGAGCTGAGGATCAGCCTCCGTGAGAAACGTAGGAGCTTAGGGCTAGTCCATAGTTGAGGAGCTTGATCCTTCCTACGGACTGAGATTATGTTGGGAGATAGAATTTAAACCCATATTGAAACATGGAAAATTTTCTTTCTTCTCTCCTCCTTCTTGTCTTTTTTTCTGGGGGGGGAGGAATGTGTGTATGCATGTGATTTTAATGAAATGTAACAGGATTCCAACATAGTTGCTCGAGTTGAATGAAAGTGAATTTATTTTGATGGAAATTCAACAGAAGTCCCTATGTACAATGTCGCAGTATCAATCCATCAACACTTTAACTGTAACTACTCTCATTTGGACTTTACTTATACTTCTGTTCATTTAATGATGCTATTTCAGGAAATTTCACTGAATGTTGAGGGGGGGAACTGCCTGAAAGGAGTGGTAGGAGGATGCGTGGGAGATGGAGAAAAATTATTCTTTTTCTTAATGAACAAAAAGGGGTGGATGGAAGAGGTTTGAGTAGATAAGTAAAACCTCTTTCAAATTGTGCTGGGAATTTTGTCAATATTTGGGGATTCCCCTGCCCCCAAAGTAAAAAGTGGCAAGGTTGTAGATTTGTTCTGACATCCTTGAGTCATAAATGCTGTGCTTACACTCTTAAGCAAAGTAAACTTTCTAGGTAAATGAAGTTTTGGACTGATTTTGAATTTTGAGGGTATTCATAATTTCTTTTACAAACAAAGGAGAGGAGATTAATTTGATGAGCAATCTCTGGATTTTTTTAATAATGTGGGTCTACTGAATTTTATATTTTACCGCTATGTATACCTTTGTTGCAGGATCGTGTGTATGTGCAACAAAATAACGTGGAGAATGTCTATAATTTGGGCTTGATAATTTTTCGAGACCAAGTTGTACGCTATGGCTGTATTAGGGATCACCTGCGGCAAACTCTGCTGGATATGATTGCAAGAGAAAGGAAAGGAGAAGTCGTAGACAGGTAAGATGTGTGTAAGTGACTGTCTTTTGTTGTAGCTAACACCTGTCAATTTTTAAGAGTGAATCAAGCACACACACAAGTAAAGCATTGCTTAAGTCTGCATTTCTGATCACAAGTAAAATCTCTGCATAACATGGAGTAATGTATTTCTTTGTACAGTAAGGTTTAGCTTAATGGCAAATGGAGAAACTCATTAATATCTATTTTTTTTAGTATTTATCTTGTGTTTTTTATTAAAACTTTGCTTGAATCTCTCCATTACCACCTTGTGCCAGAGCATTTGGTTATAAAAGTGACGTTTTGACAATTCTCTGCCAATTACTCCCCTATATTACCTTTACTGAGAAAGTGTTTTAATTTTTTTTTTTTGCCTGACTTCTAAAATGATTGTTATTGAAGTTTTCTTTTTTAGTTCTATTTTCCTTCCTCACGTTTCAATCCGTCTGTTTCTTGGTAGCTCAGTTGCATCTCTGAGCTTTTAAATCTCTTCCTCGTGTTCTCCAGCCAGTTTTAGTAGATGTGGAATTTTGTGCTGCGCACTGCAGATAGTGCAGCTGAAGGAGCTTCACGTTTGCAAGTTTTCTTGTGCTTCTCCAGTTTCAGAGCAGCTGTTGGATGTGGAGACACGTAAACTCCATGCTACTTTGGCTGCAGTTCTGTGATTGAGATTGCCCAATGCACAATTTATGAAGAGAAAAATAATCCCTGGCAACAGCTGTGTGTTGTCCCCTACTGCCAGAAAGTGGAATTTTTTCCTGGATGCAGTTCTTTTGTTTTCACATTTTATTGATGTGTTTTTATGCCTGACCAAATGCTTAACTTGCTGATACATTCTCATTTTGTGTTGTTTTTTAAAAAAAAAAAAAAACCCAACCTAACAAAAACCCTCAAACTTTGCACAGCAACTCTCATCCGTGCAGTTGGTTTGAGTTGCTCAATTCCAACCTACATGTGCAGTTTTCAGTTTTCTTTGAAGTAGTGTTTTTACTTACTTTCTTGTATGTTGAAATATATTCTTCATAGTTTTCCAGGTTAGAACTTGAGACCTGCTTCCCTATCATTGTGTTTAAAATATTTAATGACCATTGTCAGCTCACTAGTTTAGAACAGAAACAATCAATCTTACTCCTGTAATCTTCCTACTGTGTACCAAACAGATTTAGGATCGACTTTCTATTACTGTATTTTATTTAAGTTGATATTGTGTTCTGAGTTGTTATTCTGCTGTGTAGTCTGTCTTACAAACATGTACATTTCTCAAGTTGTTAACAACTTACTTTTTGGCAGAGGCGCAATAAGAAATGCTTGCCAGATGTTAATGATTCTAGGTCTTGAAGGAAGGTCAGTCTATGAAGAAGACTTTGAGGCTCCGTTTTTGGAGATGTCTGCAGAATTTTTTCAGGTACAGTAATATTGTATTTGAAATGTTGTTACTACTGCTTGGAGTTGTGAGAATTGGTGGTACTTTAAGTAATTGCTTCTTATTTGAGTACATCCACTCCCATTAAATATGAAAAAAAAAAATTCTTCTTGAAATACCAGTAGCATGAAAGGTTCAAACTGTTTCAGGCTGGGATTGGAGAAGGGAAACTACTTGTCAAACTGCCTTTGAAGTTTTATTTCCTTCGTGGTTTCTGCATTCATGAGATATTTTATAATAAAATGAACAAAGTCAAGGAATTAAGTGTATCCAAGTGGCTATCCAGTTGTTGACCAACCACTAAATAACATATTTTAAATATTTCCTGAGGTTTTTTGTGAGATAGTTTCAGGAAAAAAAGACAATTGAATGATTGTTGATTGTAATCATGTTCCTCTATTACTGGAAATTGATAGAAATTGTAAAACATGTTAAAAGATACCTAGACAAGATAATTTGTCAGTCTGCCAGTTCTTACGAAGGATTGGCTGTCATGTCCTCTGATCTCCAAACTTCTTTGAAAATCAGAAGCATATGTTGCAGTGTTGTAAATGTCATTGCATTCTGTTTTTCATCGGTGCTACATAAAATTAAGAAAAATAATTACTTCCATTTAAGTTAAAGCTCTGCCTTTAAAATAAATTAAAAAAAAAATCTTTCCTCCGAAAGACTACGCTGACCAGTATGGATAAAACCAGTTTGACATGAAATAATGTGTTCAGCATTGTCACTAATGAGAAGAATGAGAACTGTTGATCCCCACAACTCGTAAATATGCCATAAATTCATATTTGAAAGGAATCTTTGCTTTTTCCCTCTCCCCATCCTTGTGTTTTCTTTGGACCTGTTTGGTAACTGGAAACTAGGTTGGCTGAGGTTGTTTTAGTATGAAAAATACTATGTTCATATTTCATGTACCTTCTTACGTATGAAACAGTGTAATAGAACTTGTATTTTGTTCTGTGTTTCATGGGGGTTTTGTTCTGGGGTACCAAGATCTCATTTGCTGGACGTGCTGGGTTTAATTTGAACTTGCTTATCGATGCTGATCTGAAATAACTAATACATTTCCTTTTCCCCTTAAAACAAAAAAGAAATCTAAAGTATTAATTTGTGTTAATCACAGATGGAAAGTCAGAAATTTTTAGCTGAAAACAGTGCTTCTGTGTATATAAAGAAAGTAGAAGCTAGAATCAATGAAGAAATAGAACGGGTGATGCATTGTCTGGATAAATCAACAGAAGAACCAATTGTGAAAGTTGTTGAGAGGGAGCTTATTTCCAAGCATATGAAAACTATCGTGGAAATGGAGAACTCTGGGCTAGTTCATATGCTGAAAAATGGGAAGACAGAAGGTAAGACTGCGTCATGTGGGAGAAATGCTTACGATACTGCGTGTTGGTTTTAAACATAGCGTCAGTTTAATGTTTGTGTCCCTGTGTGGTTGTAAAAACACTTTGGTAACTCTGTTTTGCAAACGTCTGAGACTAGTACTTCAGAGACTTTTAGAGGGCTCTTAAAAAGGAGCCCATATGTGTAACTTGTTTCTGTTTAATACCACATATGGGTACTTTTTTGGTAAGCCAAGTATCTCTTAAGAAAAGTGCAAATCTATCGTAGTGATCTCTGTTACCTGTTTTCCATGAACCGTTTTCTTACTTTTCCTCTAGTATGTAGCTGTCAAAATGCATCAAAGTTTTTTGGCCTCCAAGCGGTTATTTAAAAAGTGCTAGTATAAATGACTGACTTAATAGAAGTATCACAGGACCAATTATTGGGGAGAGGGCTTTGTTGCAGGAAAAAAAAGTTGGCTGCTTTTAAAGGATAAGAAGCAGCTTATCAGAGCGGTTGAAAAAGAAGGGCTTGGCTTGATTTGGTTTTCCCTAACCGAGGGAAATAACTGACTGAATGAAAGTTACTCCAGAAAGAGATAGAACATGAGTTTCTTAAGCAGTATAATGAAAAGAGTGATTGTAGTATCTGTATTTAGAAACTGGTGCTCATGCTAAAGCCGTGAGAATGGGGAACAGACTTGCTGCTTAGATTAATGGCCTTTGTTCATTAACGCAGCTTCACAATTACTAGGTGGTTGTCAGAGTGACAAAGTGAGCAGATTTCTTAGCGGTAAGAAAAGGTAATTACTGTATCGAAAAGGAAAGTGATGATACTGTACTTGACTTTTTTTTTTTTTCTTTAATATCCAGTTAAGATAGCCTTCAGGCTGAGGGTACAAGGATTTTGAAGAGTATTCATAAGATGCAGGAATTAGTTTTAACTTCTGTAGGCCTTGCGGGAAAATAAATGCTGCATTGTGAAGATAAGATTTTCCATAAATGTACAAGGATGGATTGCTCTTTTTGGAAAGCGCTGTTTAAGCTCAGCCACTTATCATTATTTCTGATGGGTGAAACAAAGTGGTGTAAATTTATACGCCTGACTTTAAGACAAATATGAATTAAACTCCAATTTTTACCAGTTTTTGCTTTTAATACAGAAACAAGCATCTCATTAGTGGTGTCCTGTTTGCTTTAACTTAGATTTTGCTTGTAACTTTTAATACAGTATTTGATTTTTGGAATTATAACCTTGGAAGCTACATATCACTGGAAAACATAATCTTACTGAAGCTTGAAGTACACCATCCTTTAATGCAAGCATCAACTTTTGCTGGCCTGGGGATCAGCAACAGCAGATTCCGTGCTATAGACAACCTAGAATAATTGAATACCATCTTTGTTTTTAATTTTGCGACCGCTGCAGTCAGTGTGTTGTCAGGGGTAAAGGAAAGGGGACATCAGAAGATTCTAGTGCCTGCGCTGCTTTTCTAGTGCCTGAGGGATGCTTTTGTGTCTCAAGTGGCTGAACTTTTACTGTTGTCTTTTTTCTCTGAAATGAATGAGTTACAGGAGTACCACAGAGGGTGTCCTGCATAATCTCTCTCATTCTTGTTTCCAGACCTTGCTTGCATGTACAAGCTGTTTAGCCGTGTGCCCAATGGTCTGAAGACAATGTGCGAGTGCATGAGCTCCTACCTGAGAGAGCAAGGCAAAGCGCTAGTTTCTGAAGAGGGAGAAGGAAAGAATCCAGTTGACTACATTCAGGTAGTTAAATATTTTAACTTTCTCTTCTTCCATTTTTCCCACATTGCCCAAAGTAACAGTTAGCTACGTAATTGATAAGATAACTCTTAATATTGATTCGAAAGGAATTATTATTATAACAGCTACATTGATAATTTTGTTTAAAGTGTACGTGTTCTAAATTTTCAGGCACTTTCAGAACTCTTCTTTTACCATGGTTGCTTGGAAAGTACACGCTCAGTTTTTGTGCTCTTGGTAGCTGCTTTATTAAACAACGTATTCAGGATAGTTATCTAACTGCTGGGAACTTTTTGGGTTATCCTAAATAATATTTGCCTCCGGAGCGAGTTGTATGTCTGCTGGCAAATAGCTTTATAGTGTCTATTTTGTTTAATTTTCCACAATGTTTGCTATCAATGTTTATGGAGACGAAAATCACATGACAGTATTTCATGGCACAATTAACTGTGGCTGAGAGGTGAATGTGTTATAAATCATAACAAATTACTTGCTTCGTTCTCCGTCTCCCTGAGAAACAGAACACTTCTGCATGTTAAAAGATGTAAGTGTTCTTTCTTGTTCTCCATCTCACACTAAGAAGTTAAGAAAACCCTTAATTTATCAAAATCACAAAATAAGCTTCAGGAGTGTTGGTCGTCTTTTTTCTGCCATTGTCTGTGAGAGTATGGTTTTAAATTTGCACATAAACTCTTTAGAGGTCATTGAACTTTAAGGAAATGTTTTTATAGCTGGAAGATGTTTTATACTTACTGTGAAAATGTGTTTTCATTGAACTTTTTTAAATGTGTAGTTGAAGTCCTTGTGTCTGGTCTTTATGAGAAACATTTGATGCTGTATGTCTGTTGTAATCTCTGCTCTTTTGTTGGAAATCAATAACTTTGCTATAGCTGGTTACTAACGTAAGAAGCCATTTGAGTATGAAAACATTTTTGATTGGATTATTAATTTTCTGGCAATGCTGAAGCAAACATCTTACCAAGCTTGAACAAGAATCACCTCTCCAAGGACTCTTAAAAAGAAGAGAGAATGCCCTTTGAAATCTATTAGTTTTAATGATTAAGGGCTGCTGTGTTTCTTGTGGTAGTATGATTTTTAATTTATTTTTTTAAAGGGGCAAATTATGTGGAAAAATAAGTGTCTGGATTACTTTGAAGTAATTTTTGCTCCTTTTAAATCCTGGTGGACCTAAAGGAGTATCATAAAAAATTTAACTGAGAAATATTTTAAAACTTAATTACAAAGATGCTATCAGTGTTTCCTGCTGCAAAGGCGAATAGCGTAATGAAGCTGAAGAAGACTTACAGCCACGCTGCATCTGCTTCGGCAGAACTGATCCTCAGCCTGTTAGTGTGCACCCCAGCCATCTCACACAGGTGTCCTAGGGAAGGGACTGATGTTTGATTACCACTAAGGCCCCAAATGAGTTCATCCTCCGCCTCCTTTGACATGGAAGCAGAGAAAAATACCTGTGAATTGAGAAGCCACCTCACTCTTTCTGTCTCAGCCACGTTCATCTGAATCTTCAAGGACTTAGATAGCAGTAACAAGACAGATGAGGAAGCTCTGTTGTACCATCCAGAAAAAAAACTTCATCATAGCCCAGCACTGCTTCTGCAACATGACATCACCAAACCCGAGCGTAAGCGGTGAGGTGATTGCAAAAGCATTGCTAGGGGATTAGATTTAGAATGACTTCTGATAATTTGAAGGGATGTTAAAATGCTGCTGTGATTTCAGGTGCTAACAGTTTCTCCTGTTTAACACCAGGTTGTTCAGATGGCATACTCCTGTTGTTCAGAGGAGACATAAGCCAACCTTGGTAAACAGAGAGATAGTGGGATTTACTTTGAATTTAAAATTTCTCATACACATTAGTTAGCCTCTCTAAAGACCATTCCTTTAAGTGAGATGGTGAGTTCCTAAGAAACATTACTGCTTCTTGAATGGCTTCTTTAAGTAACCACATGTAAATAATTTCTTAAGGAACTGAGATCTTGAAGATCATTTAACATGAACAAGATACGATACGCACATGATTTAGACAAGTCTAACGTCTAAATGTTATGTCATATACTTAGCAAGGTGCTCAAGTGATTTTAAGATGCTTCCCCCTTTTGCACTCAGTTGTTTTAACTCGACGTGAAGATGGTGCAGACCCTAAAAATGAGTTAAGAATCAGATGATTAGCTCAGAGGAGGTGCTTCAGTTCAGGCCTGTGATCTTCACACCGTGAAAACTGGGGAGCTCTTGCTTGTTTCTGACTTGCCTATGTTCATAGTGACTCTTAAAGATCAGTAAGAAACGTGACTAAATAATGCAGAACGTGTCCCTGGATTTAAATGAGAGGGGAAACCTAACAAGAGTTGTTGGTGTTGCGATGTGTCTTCTCCTCAAACTTGCTGAGTAGCTGTAGGGAGGCAGTTAGTGAGTGCTAACCTTATCTTTCCCATATCCTGTGCTTATGATTGTGACTTTGTCAACGTTATTTGAAATGGAAAAGGCTTAGCAAGTACAGCAAATGCCTCCTTTAGTTGTGGATTTAAAGATGCAGTAAATCAGGTTCTTTCACAAGGGTGATTAAAAAATTTTCTTAGTCCTTGAGCAGCCTGTTACAGCAAACCGCACCAGTATTTGACACCAATATTTTAATCAGGTTACCTGAAAATTGCTTCTGTGAGAGATTTATGGCAGCTATAGATATTTAAAAATGGAAATGAAATTTCAGATGTTTTCTAACAGTGCTGAACATGGAGAGCTTTGCAGAATCTCTGACTATAGACGTGGTCCTCTCTACAACTTCATCTATTATTACTGTTTTACAGCTTACGACTTCAAGTCAGTGAAAATGTTTTTGTTTTTTTTTTTTTTTAAAGGGTTTGCTGGACTTGAAGAGTAGGTTTGACCGCTTTCTTCAAGAATCTTTCAATAATGATCGACTCTTCAAACAGACTATTGCGGGTGACTTTGAGTACTTCCTCAACCTCAACTCTAGGTCTCCGGAGTACCTCTCATTATTTATTGATGATAAGCTGAAAAAGGGAGTCAAGGGAGTAAGTATACATTAAATTAAAAGATCATGCTCTTTTTGCATGCCAGAGGACTATTACCACATCTGTCTCTTCTAGCTGACGTACAACCGATTCCTTCAGTCTTACCTCATAGCTTCTTTCATGACATTTTTTGAGGTCCAGCACCCGCAACTGAACAGGATGGTTCAGCTGAGACTTTAGTGGCTCTGAATAAAGCTGAATATTATTGCGTGCATCTTACGCTTTGGGAATCAAATAGTAAATTCTATTTATTTATAGAATAAATCATCATTTTATTTGTTGTGGCACTAGACAGGCTTTGGAAAACGAGTCTTAACATTTAAAAGCTTTCATTCCCAGGTAGCTTTTAACACTCCTAACGCTGGTTTCCATTTTCCTTTTTTAAAAAAATAATTTAAAAACTTGTTCAGGAACTTTTACTGTATTGATCCAGGCATTCTACCCATCCATCATCTCCCTTTTCCCTCACAATTGCTTTTTCCTCCAGTTTAAATCTATTCCTTTGCGCAGACTCAGTGGAGTGGAGACTGTTCTTTTGGCTCTGTCGTTCATGTGTTGAACTGGTTTTGCTGGCTTCTTTATAGGCTACTGTTAGACCATACGCTTGCTGTGAATGACTTTAGGTTTTGTAAGACACTTGTGCTGGAGGGTTAAAACTGGCAAATTATTTCTTTCACAGCTAACAGAGCAAGAAGTGGAAACTATATTGGATAAGGCAATGGTTTTATTTAGGTTTATGCAAGAGAAAGATGTTTTTGAACGCTATTACAAGCAGCACTTGGCAAGAAGACTTCTCACAAACAAGAGTGTTTCAGATGACTCTGAGAAAAATATGATATCTAAATTAAAGGTAAGACAGTATCTGTATACCCTGTACGTTTTTCATCATGATGGTTTCCTCTTTTTTTTTTTTACATAAGGGATATATAGATAACATACATCTCGATTGCTGTTAAATACAGATCTGACTTTAAAGCCCCAACAGAAAGTACAAAGGGATTCTCTGAATAATTTTTGTAAATAAAATAAAGGAAATATTGGAAATCACCCGTGATGAGAGTACAATCTAGAAAACAAAACCAATAAACTAATTTTTTCAAAACCTGTTAAGATTTTCCAAATAAGAGGACGGCTCCTGTTATCTAGTGACTGGATTGGAAGACATTTCACAGTAAAACTTTTTTATTGCATACATAGTTGTTTTTTAGTTGCCTTCATCTGCAGACTAATGATAGTGCTCAACTGCTTTTTGATTAAGTAACTTGAGATAGATTGGGGGGAAAAAAAAAAAAAGAGGTCTTCTCAGTGTCTGGAAACATGTTTTCCTTAGTTGGTTCAGTTTACTGATTAAACAAGCCAGGGGATGGAGAAGTAAAGCCTAAAGGTGAACAGTCCTTGAAGCAAGTTCTAATGCAGCTTCTTTCTAAGCAGCATGATAAATGGCTAGGGAACTTCTGAACCTGGCTGATTTCATCCTACAATCAAACTTTACTGACCCTCCATTTTGACCTTGATCTGATAAGCTTTCGCAGATTTTTTTTTTTAAGATGAGATAGGAAGCTAAAAAGAAACAAAAAAAAAATACAATAATGTAGGAAAAAGGAAAGCAAGTTTAAATATGTGTAGAGTTAGGTCCTTGTATGAAGAATGAAACTTTTTAAAGTTCTGAAAGTAATGCAAATAGGAAATCCCATTAAGCAAATGTGCAGAAATAACATTTTAAATCAGTTTTATAAAGTAACTCTTAGTCTCGCAGTTCACGTATCAGAAGCTCTGTTTTCGTAGTGCTGGCACAAAAGGTTCACTTTGTGTATTTCAGACTGAATGTGGATGTCAGTTCACCTCTAAACTGGAAGGAATGTTCAGGGACATGAGCATCTCAAACACGACGATGGATGAGTTCAGGCAACATCTTCAGGCGACCGGGGTAAGAGCGCGGGGCTCCGCGCGCTTCTCCTTTTCCTTCAGTACAAACCCTACACCCTGATCGCGGCTGGTGGCTTTTAAAAAGTCAGTTGGAAGCCCGATCCGCAGCTTGAGCCCGTTCGTTCCGGTGAAATCCTGTTCCAACACTTCTTGTACCCCCCACGCTTCTGCCAGGGCTCTGCGGCCGGCGCCCGGCGGCGCGGCTGCTCCCGCCTGCGGCCGGCAGGGGGCGGGCGGCGGCCGCCTTCCCATCCAGCTGTGCCCAGCTGTGCCCGGCTGCGCCCAGCTGTGCCCGGCTGCGCCCCCCTCCCCGCCCAGGCCGCCTGCTCTCCTCCGCCTTCCCACAGCGTGTCACCAGCGCCGCCTTCCCTTTCCCATTCCTCAGAGGCCGCCTTCGCTGCCACCCGTATTTTACACCAACGGCAAGAAAGGCCTCGCGCGCTGCGGGTGTTTGACAGACATACCGTCTCAGATTCAGCTTTCCTGATGCACTTAATGCCTTTGGTAAAAGCAGAAGTACAACTGTATTAAAATTACCAAATACGGACTTAATTGTTCAATCAAGAAGTGTTACACCTTCTTGTAAAAGGGGACCTCTGGAGTATTGCGTAGTGGAAAGACGACTTGTATTTTGAGATATCAGTTTGCTTACTCTAAACACTTTTTTCCTATACTGATACTTAGTAGCTCTTAATAATGTATAATAAACAGCCACGTAGTTCCCTTTATGCAGGTAAGTCTGTACGTCAAGCATGTTTCAGAAATCTGAATGCCAGGAATATATGTTCATGAATCTACTCTGTCTGATGTCCCTGGTTGTGCAGGGTGATTTGAAAACTTTGCTGTCTTGAAGCTCTCAGCTGAAATCTTCCTCATCAGTGTACCGTGAATCATCATGAGTGAAAAAACAGGATGCTCTCAGAGTGGTTTCAGGAAAGGTTGTAGAGGAACATATGGATCGATATAAAGGTGTTTGTGGACAGGCAGCTTTACCACTTTTTTATATTAGAGGCTAATTGAGTTTTCCTTCTAGAATGCTTGAAATACTAATCTTATTATTAGAATACTCCTTTTTTAGGTAGATGCAGGACTTGTGCATGGGGGGAGCATTGTGCTAAAGATTAATGTACTTTACGTCAGAATTTTACATTAAGTGAGTTAAAAAACAGTGTCTCTATCTTCTTTTTAGCTATGTACAGCTGATAAGATGAATTTAAAATGTTAACAGATATTCTGCTAGGCCTTATTTGAAACTTCATCATCTTCTTGGCAAGGGACCAGCAGTTTGCCTGATGGCTGACTAATCATTGCTCCTCTCTAAGTAATCCTACCTGCAAAGTCTCCTGATGGATCCTATATCCTGAGATACAGGTGGTGCCAAGGACTGCGTAGATGATGATTTGTTTGCTATCAGTAAGTGGAAAGCTCAGCACTAGGGAAAGTCCAAGCTAATAGATGATGAGTAATTTCTACAACGGTGATCCTGAAATTTCAGTTTGTTGGAGTTTGGTAGAGATGAGATCAGCTGAAGGCACTCTCCATTAGTTCATGCCATTTTTGTGCTGTAGAGTCATCTTGTAAAATAAACCGCTTCCCAAACTTTTTCAAGTCACACACTGTTCAGTGCTCTGTATAATGTATGATGATAAGAAGGACATGGACCAGTTGGAGAGGGTGCAGAGGAGGCCACGCAGATGCTGAGAGGGCTGGAGCAGCTCTGCTGTGAGGCCAGGCTGAGAGAGCTGGGGCTGTTCAGCCTGGAGAAGAGGAGGCTCCGGAGAGAGCTGAGAGCGGCTCCCAGTGCCCAGAGGGGGCTGCAGGGAAGGTGGGGAGAGACTCTTCAGCAGGGCCTGCTGTGACAGGACGAGGGGTAATGGTTTTAAAATGGAGGGAGCGAGATTCAGATTAGATATTAGGAAAATTTTTTTCCACTGAGGGTGGTGGAGCACTGGCCCAGGTTGCCCAGAGAGGCGGTGGATGCCCCATCCCTGGAAACATTGCAGGCCAGGTTGGCCGGGGCTCTGAGCAACCTGATCTGGTTGGAGATGTCCCTGCTCCTGGCAGGGGGGTTGGACTGGGTGGGCTTTGAAGGTCCCTTCCAACTCTATGATTCTCTGTGAGGCATTCTAAATGCATGCTGTTTTCTGGTCTGGCCGAGACCTAAAAAAACTGTGAAACTGTTGCCATCTCAACTTAGACATTTCGATTCCAGATAAAGAGATTTTCTCTGTCTTTCTCTCTGCATTGATGACCTTTCCCTGCATTTTGGCTAGAGGGAGAAAACTGTTGAAGCTTTCTTTTAAAGGTGATTCACAGATTAGCTAAGTTTTCTGTGTCTAAATGTCTGTTTGAATTTCTCTTGTGAGCCTCCTGACATCAGTGATGTGAGGTCAGAAGCATGGCAGTAATGCTGGGTGCAGAACAACCTTTGTATAGGTCTTTACTTACTTTTGCAAATTGTTCATCTTAAACCCTGGTGAAATTCAAAGGTATTTCTTTGAGTAGGCTGTCACTGGTCTGTCTAGTTTTTTTCAGAAGTTTCCTAGGCAGAAGTTTGTTGGTGCACAGGGGCATTCAACATACAGAATACCAAAACTTTTCTGTAGTGGGTGGAAATGCTACTCTGCTGTTTAATGGTGGAAGGTTCTGCGTTCATACGACAGTTTTTGACCTCAAAATAACGTGCTCTATTTTTATGTAGTAGTTTTATAACAAGTTGGATGTAGTATGCTTTGGTTTTTCTTGTCCATAATACTAATACTTCTTTGAAGGTATTAGTTCTACCTCCTGGAGCTGAAAGTAGTCAGTTTTAAGTTTAATACTATTCAGTTTAGTTGAGATACTTAGCGAGGATTATGCCTCACTGGAAGCCAGATGTTTATCACCTACAACAGAACTACTTTGTAGATCAGCACTTGGGCTGTAGAATGTTTCCTAACCCGTGTTGAATATTTATAGTAATGGCTGTCTTTACGGAAAGTGGCTGCCTTGTGTGTGTACATTGCAGTCTGGAGGGAAATTGCAGAAGTTGTTTAACAGTAGATACTCAGCATTCGCCCTCTGCTTCCAGAGAGTAAATTTATAAACAGTTATTTTGAACTGATACATTTAGCACCCTGGCTTTTACTGTATGTCATCAAAAAACTATCTAGAAAGAATTGTTATATGTATTTTGAGTTCTGTTTATTATTACAGACATTTGATTCTTGGTTAAGAATTTATTTTGT
>WHYT01015710.1:66877-80598 GCA_009806455.1 Tetrax tetrax | reverse complement strand
AAATTGTTCATCTTAAACCCTGGTGAAATTCAAAGGTATTTCTTTGAGTAGGCTGTCACTGGTCTGTCTAGTTTTTTTCAGAAGTTTCCTAGGCAGAAGTTTGTTGGTGCACAGGGGCATTCAACATACAGAATACCAAAACTTTTCTGTAGTGGGTGGAAATGCTACTCTGCTGTTTAATGGTGGAAGGTTCTGCGTTCATACGACAGTTTTTGACCTCAAAATAATGTGCTCTATTTTTATGTAATAGTTTTATAACAAGTTGGATGTAGTATCCTTTGGTTTTTCTTGTCCGCAATACTAATACTAATACTTCTTTGAAGGTATTAGTTCTACCTCCTGGAGCTGAAAGTAGTCAGTTTTAAGTTTAATACTATTCAGTTTAGTTGAGATACTTAGTGAGGATTATGCCTCACTGGAAGCCAGATGTTTATCACCTACTAACAGAACTACTTTGTAGATCAGCACTTGGGCTGTAGAATGTTTCCTAACCCGTGTTGAATATTTATGGTAATGGCTGACTTTACGGAAAGTGGCTGGCTTGTGTGTGTACATTGCAGTCTGGAGGGAAATTGCAGAAGTTGTTTAACAGTAGATACTCAGCATTCGCCCTCTGCTTCCAGAGCGTAAATTTATAAACAGTTATTTTGAACTGATACATTTAGCACCCTGGCTTTTACTGTATGTCATCAAAAAACTATCTAGAAAGAATTGTTATATGTATTTTGAGTTCTGTTTATTATTACAGACATTTGATTCTTGGTTAAGAATTTATTTTGTTAAATTCTCTATCTCTTAAATGCCAGAGGGGAATGATGTGGGGTTTTTTGCTGTACTATCTACTCTGATAGTGATTAGTTAATTTGCCTGGCTTTGTAAAAATAATATTTGTAGATGTATGTGTATGTTTTTCTTAGTCTGAAAATTCTATACATTCTACACCGATATAGAAAAACGGGGAAATGTGTTCCTGTTTTAAAATAGTGGCTGTTTTCTTCCAATTGTCCCTAGGTCTCATTAGGTGGTGTTGATCTTACAGTGCGGGTCCTCACAACAGGTTACTGGCCTACTCAGTCAGCCACACCAAAGTGCAACATCCCTCCAGCCCCCAGGCATGCTTTTGAAATATTTAGAAGGTATGTATTAAACTGGATTTGTAGGTAGAGGTTTTAAGAAGCTTTTAAAACTTAACTTACAGATATGTTTTACTGTTAGAGGTAAAGAAAATTGGCAAATGCAGTAGTTCCATCTTGAAGCTTGTGGTTTTGGTAGCTTTTAATTAGAATTCTAAAAGAATTCAAAAGTTAGAAATTCCTTCGTGTCCTTAATGGCTATGATAAGTCTATGTAATCGTTTAAAGCAATTTCCTCATAATACATTAGCTCACATTTTGTATCTAAGTCCTTGATTCAATGATATTACAGATTTTATTTAGCCAAACATAGCGGGCGGCAGCTGACACTCCAGCATCACATGGGTTCTGCAGATCTCAATGCCACTTTCTATGGACCTGTTAAAAAGGTAAGGTAGCAAGATTGTGAAAATATTGTTTGGTGTGCGTTGTTTGGTTTGGTTTTTTTTTTTAAGTAAGCAAATGCACATTTGTAATAATGTCAGAATTTTATAAAATAAACGCTTACCCATTGGTAATATAAGAATAAAAAAAAAGATGCCTTCCATTGGCTTTATAGTCTGATTCTTCCTTTGTAGCAGTTCTGGTTTTACTTCCCCCCCCCAACCTTATTTGAACGCATCAGTCAGCATCATCTTGTCATTGCCTTGTAGAAAAGTAGTAATTTTGATCTTGAAGGGACCTCAATGCTCTGACTGATTTGGGGGTTGACTGAATTGGTCAAAAGTGAAATGAAACTTGTTTCTCTTTAGTGTAACTTCTGTTAATGTGAGAAAGTGTTGTTAAGCCAGGTTTAGCCTACTCTTCATATGCAGAGTGCTAGCAATGTAGACAACGTTTTTTCAAACGTGAGAATCTGAGTAGAGTTTATAGAAGTCCAATGCTTAATGTTTATATGTACAAGAAAATAGTTTGTTAGTGATTTAGACCAGTTCTAAAATGCTAAGCTAGAGGTAGTAATGGCATGATGGAACATACAAGGCAAAGCAAAATGAGACCATTTTTTTTTATAACACAAAATATTAATAATGTGCATTTTAATACATTAAAATTGTATTACCATAGGATAAATGTTTTGATAATTTTTAAGATAAGAGTAAGGGTAGTGGAGTATGGGCAAGTAATGCAACAGGGGTCAGAGAGGTGGTGAAGTCTCCTTGGAGATGCTCGGTATTTGGCTGGCCGCAGCTCTGAGCATCCTGTTGTAGACGGCCTAGCTCCGAGTGGTGGCTGGACCCTGGGACCTACAGAGATGCCGTCAGCCTCCGTCACCCTGTGATTCTAAGACAGCTGCTGGAGAGACGTTCTGCTTTTGCCACCAAGCATATGCTATTCTATCACTCGTGTAGACCGAGCTCCTAGACAATTATTTCATCGTATAACTTTCACCTTACCAAGGTAAAATATTTAGCAGTGGAGAATAATCTAATAGTAATTTTGTCACTTTAAAATAGGAAGATGGCTCGGAGGTTGGCGTAGGAGGTGCCCAGGTAACTGGCTCAAATACACGGAAGCACATATTGCAAGTCTCCACTTTCCAGATGACGATATTAATGCTCTTTAACAACAGAGAAAAATACACGTTTGAGGTAAGCGTTGTGGCTTTCTCACCTGATTTTAAATAACTGATTTAGGCACTGTCTTGTCCTCTTGTGTAGAGTATGGATCAGGCCAGTAAGCACACAAAGCAGATCATTAGCAGTGCACCTGGGAAGCAATCCTAGGGGAGGAAATCATTTGGGAACAGAAGTTTTCAGGAATGTTGAAGAGTTGTGAATGTGGTTATTCCTAGACCACAAGGCGGAATGCAGCAGGTGGCTCCATTTGCTCTTTTTATCTTTGAGAAACTGGATCTAGAGGCCAGAGGGTGAAGAAGGGTTTGTATCCTGGCTTCTTAAACACTGAAGTGCTTAAATTGGCAGGCTGGAGTGAGCTGTAGGATGAATCAAAGAACTCTCATCCCTTCTCTGTGCTGGAGAGCCAGAAAGGACAATGAAGAAGGTCTGGGTAGATTCTTAACGAGGAGACTAGAGGGGCATTGCTGGGAAAGGTTGAAGAGGTCAGCTGATAGATGATAAAGAAGCCTTTGGGAGTGGAGGAGGATCCTGTGCTGTGTGGTTTGAGCATTCTATTGTTAATGTTAATTAATAGTTTCATTTTATATGTTACCTTCTGTTTGAGAGAGCATTGGCAGCCTTGAAAAGCTGTGTAGTTTGAGTGGATGTCCAGGCCTTCTTACCTACTTTTGACTGTGCTATGCATAGCAATCATTTGCCTTTTTGTTTTAATTCAGTTTTCAGCTTATTTGGCATACTTCTAACCTGTTAATAATGTTTCTTTGAAAACCATCTCAGTTGGGATTAGGGAAGGCAGGGTTTGATAAGAGGCTCTTAAACTACTCATAGTTTAAAAAAAAAATTTATTTTAGAGCACAGAAAGTCCTCTGTGTTGTGAAATCTATTGCAGAATCATTACAGCTTTGAGTACTTTCTCTGATCAGTACTTGGTGGGTGGGGAGGGGGGGAGAGAGCGACTTAACAGTTCATTTTTTCTTGAAGTTGGTGTTGAAATTGGGCTGGTGGCTACCTTAGCCCACAAAATTGTAGGCTTTACGAGCAGAGCCTCACCCATGTATGAGTAAATAATACTTGGTAGAGCAGAGAAAAATATGGTTTTTCATATGTGTTGTAAATTGTAGTTTATAAATTGCAGTTTATTTTACGAAGACCAGACAATAGATCCATGTCCATGTGCTTTTAGGTTGTGTATGTCTTGTTTACTTCTGCTTTGGGAGCTCTTAAACTCTTGCTTTGTGTCCCACTGTAACTAAAACATGGAGAAGGCATATTTGTTTGGTTTCTTTGGTGAAGCATGTGGGAGTTGTCTTTAACTCAAGCCAGGAAAGCTTATGAAAACTTAAGAGTAGGATGAATTTTATCTTTGTTCATTGATTATTGAATACCATGATTAATTGCTGAGTGCTGGGCAACTGTTACTTCTCTGTCACACCAAATCTGTGTTTTTACTGTGACATAGCATGAGAGATGAGTTGTGGTGTGTGTGCTTGTATAAAGGTAAAACTGCCTGATGTAGAAGTGTTTCTGCAGATTCACAGCTGAACAGATTAATTAGAAGTTGCCTTCACCATTAAACAGACATTGCTCTTGTGTTTTGCATTCAGTGTGATTATTAATTGCAAACTTGGCAACATCCTCACAATAATCCTAATAGCCATCAGGCCATGTGATTAAGAGAAAAATGGGATATTAATGATGCAAAAATTATGCATTAGGGGCTATAGAAGCTTGAAGGATTGTTGCATAGCAAAATTTATTCACAAAAATGTATGAATTTATTGCATTCTTATACAGCAATGTGTTGTTTATGCAAAAAAACTCTGGTGGCTGATGCTGCTTGAATCTAAGAAGCAGCTAGAAATACAAATGTGACTGTAGTAGAAGTAAAGTTGTTGAATAATTCCCCAAAAGTGAGAGATTAGGACTTAAAACTGGCTTCCCTGTTTTCTCTTTTGCTGATTTGTGCTTTGCAAGGCATACAAGTTGAAGTGTGTAAATAAAAATAAAAATGTTTGGTTTTTTTTTTGTCATTTTAACAAACTGGCATAATGTTTTTCCTTCTAATTTTCTTCTGCACATTTTCCTTCTAATATTTTTAGAACTAAGGTTACAGGTATTGCTCTTACGCACGACTCTAGTGGGGTCTTTAAAATAAGGCATTTTTGGAGATGGGGAAAACCATGTAAGTTTTTCACTGTTACATCAAATGTCTGTGTAAAAAATATGTTTAGAAAAACGATATGCTACAGACTGAAGGAAAAGGAGCGCAGAAACATCTGTTATCCACATTTACTTTCATAGCTAAACTTTCTTATCCAGCTTGAAGTTTTTGCCTTCTGAGGCAGCAGATTGCAGGGCGATTCTTTCCGTGGTTCTTATTTTAATGCTAGCTTATAAATTCTGAAACCCAAATGGTTCGCATGTGATAGTGGCTGAATTGGAATGCTGCAGAGTGGAGTAAAATCAACACAGAAATACATAGTGGTTGGTATTAAAAAACTCCAATTCCATTTTAGCTCTGTTTCACTTTCATCAAAAGCAGAGTATATGTATTTCCTTGTAGAGTGATTTTTTTGAAAGGATTAATTTTAGGTGTTGATCAGAAATCAAAGTTTGGGAGCCTGCACGTCGCAGGCCTTACACTGTTAATAAGCTGGCTTTGGCTGACATCCATCAGCAGTAGATGTCAAAATCAGATTTTTTTTTTTTTTTTTTTTTTTTTAGACTTGCTATTTTTTTTTTTTTTTTTTTTTTTTTTTTTTTTTTTTTTTTTTTTTTTTTTTTTTCTGGTCGCTGTTTAAAGAACTCCTAACAAATTCTTTATAGGTCTTTACAGATTGCAGCAATTTGAGTTGTTACTGCTGCTGTTAGCCTGAAGGTCATCAGTTTGACTTGTGTGCCATGAGCATTGGGAATTTATGGGGACAGTGGGAGGGCTTGATACTGCTCTTGGAACGGAAGGTGGGGAAGCTGGGGAGCAGTTACGGCTGTGAGGTTTATTCTTTCTGTTTGGTAGTTTGATGTTTAGCTGCTAGAGGTCCCTCAAGAGTCTGAATGGGAACGTGGAATCAGAGATGTCTGCAGTTTCCTCAAACTAGAAAAAGGGAGAAAGTAGAGGTGAAGCTATAATGAACTTCCCCTGAACGGGAGCTCAGTAAACAAGCGAGGTTTGAGGAAGCAGTCGTAGTTGGCCTACTCCTGGAGCATGTTAAGATGTCATTCTGCATTCAGAATAATTTGCTTCCTAACTCGTGGTCACTGGTGACTTCCCTGACACGGCTCGCAGCTGAACTCTTAGGAGTACGGACAGAGGTGCAACAAGTTAGGTACATGTTTTTACAAACCTTCTTCAAAATTCGTGCGTTTGCTGGACCATGATGGTGGTTTTGTATTTCACCTAGGGAAGTCCTAGCCAAGGACATCAGGGCTGTAAATAAGTTGTTTCAGGTTATCCAGAAAGGAGGTGTAATTAATCCAGATGATTTCCGTGTACAGTGAAAATAGGCCTTGTTTACTTCCACTTGAAAATGAGATCTTGACAACGCTGCTGCTGAATGCAAAAGCATTTATGCAGTTTTTTTTTGCCAGGAATGCTTAGGAATATCATGGACGCTTTCCATCACTGAGTTACTGAGGAGGCTTGATTTCACTCTGTTCAGCAAACGCTGGAGACGGTGAACAAATCCTTTCAGCCGTCTCCAAAATTACAGTGAAATGAAACAGCTGGATATTCATTCCTCTATTTTCAACTCGTGGGGACTATTTATTTGACAGAATTCACTCTCTGCATTGACTCAGGTGGATCATTTTGCGTAGTACACACTGAGGCTTCGCTGCTGACTCAGTCTAACCTTTCAGGCCTCACAGCTGTCATTCTTTTGCGTGCTTGAAGGTGGACGTTTTAAGCAATAAACTAATTAAGATTTTTTTTATTTAGGAAATTCAACAAGAAACCGATATCCCCGAAAGAGAACTGGTTAGAGCCCTACAGTCCCTTGCATGTGGCAAACCAACGCAACGTGTTCTTACAAAAGAGCCGAAATCAAAAGAAATAGAAAATGGTCATATATTTACAGTGAATGACCAGTTCACATCGAAACTACACAGAGTCAAGATTCAGACGGGTAAGGGAGCTTTATAGTCTGCTGTCTTACAGTCCCAGGACTGCCTTAAAGTGTCAAATTATCTTTTGCAGGATTGATGTCCATACAAGTGAAAGAAAGGGAGTAGTATATTTTTTGTTGTTGATTGGTCGTGTCAAAATGAAAACCTAAATGCTGAAAAAAGTGTGGAAGTCATAGTTAAGCCTTTTGCCTCACAAAAATTTGTAATAATCTCTTAAAAGGAAACGCTGAAAGAGAAATAAAACTCAAATTAAATAATAAAATTAAAAATAGGCTGCTGATTGATCCAGAAATTGGAAAATTGCCTCGTAAGTTGCTGTGAAATGGAGTGGTGTTTTTAGGTGTTTCAAGTGCCAGGTAGCTGTAACGGTCTGGGGCAGTGATTTGAGTTTAACAGATAAGAGAAGCTGATCGGTACAATACCACTTCATCAGCTCATCAGAGTGCTGGTTTGTGTTATGGAATGTTGATACCTTTTTGTCTAGAAGGCTCTCTGGAAATAATTTCTGAGTTGTAGCATTGCTGTGGATACACTGCGTTCTGGAAGATTAGTTCTTGGTTTTAGTACATCCAAAAATATTTTCTGACTTTGCAGAACTCAGTACCTAGAACATACAGCACCACGGGCAGTGTTTTAAGTGCAACCATAGTAATTCATGTGCTGTTTGTGGCATGTCATAACTTGTTGGGCCTCTGCGCAGCACGCTGTGCCCAGGGATGTGAGCGTGTAAAAGGCAGTCGTACCCGCATACGTTACGCTGCGTGTATCCCTCGGCGTAAGCGAGAGCTAGACTGCCTTCGTGCACGTGCAGAGTGCTGTGGTCTGACCAGGACCTAAGACACTTCCCTCGTATAATTAAAGTAAATTCTGTGACAACTGTTTGAACTTCAATTTAAAGTAGAAGAGAAGAACAGACTCCAAAGAATGTAATTGAGTTGGACTATTTCTTCTGACTGACTTTAGTATTTAGCTAGCATTTCACTAGTTTGTGAAGTAAATTTTCAATCCTTTTTCTATTTTAATTAATGGATTATTTGCTATATTAAAGAGAAAAAATATTTAATGGGAGATGGGGGTTGGTGGTGCCTCTAAGCAGATTTGAGTACTGTTCAAATTTTAACACAGCAATAATTAAATAACAGATGTCACCTTGTCAGTTGCTATCAAAATATGCCAGAAAGTGTTAATATGTTCTTGTGGCTGCTTTTCATCCAAAAATCAAGTTTGAGAATGTCAAAACTCGGGAAAATATAACTTGATGTCGACATGAAATAAATAGTGAAGCTAACACTTACACAATGAAATTCATTTTAATTTTTCTAACATACTTTACGTTCTCTTTCTTTCAAGTTGCTGCCAAACAAGGAGAGTCTGATCCAGAAAGGAAAGAAACAAGGCAGAAAGTAGATGATGACAGAAAACATGAGATAGAAGCTGCTATAGTTCGGATAATGAAATCTAGGAAGAAGATGCAACACAATGTGCTAGTAGCAGAGGTATGCTTGTACACAGTTTGGATACGGGCTTGGGAATCCTTTTTGCTTTTCCTGTTAATTCATGCAAGTTTCCTAGCTCTCACTAACGTGATTCTGAAAGGCTTTTGAGGGATGCTGTACTTAATCCAGCCTTTCTTCTTTCTCCCTGTCTATCTGAAGACATCTAAATCCTTGCCCTTCAGTTTAGAATGTACTCATGAGTATATCTGACTTTCCTTCCTCCTTTTAGCGCTATTATGATGTTATCAAATTCCTTGAAGTAACACTCAGCAACAAAAAACACAGTACTTGACATTAATTACTTTCTGCTTTGATCTCATTACTGACTGCTGGCTCCAGGTTTGAGAGGTTTGAGCTCTTAGCAGAGGGAGAAAGAATCCTGCTGCTCTTGCCTCCTGAGTTCTGACAGCTTCAGGAATAGCATGTGTTTTCCACTCGTGAACTCCCTTAGGGCTGTGAAATTGAGAGGATTCTCGGGTTGTGACCCTGCCTCCGTAGAGGGTCAGACTTTGAATCCTACCCAAAAATGAGCAAGCAACTGATGGGGGAAAAAATGTCAGGAGTTTGCAAATCACTTGTTATACTTCATGGTTGTAGCCAGCCCTGTCTAAGTACATTTTTCTCATTATTTTGGTCGGTTAGGATGCTTAAGGCTCTTACTTCCCCGGTGATCTTACATTACTGTTTTTGATCTTGTTTTAGGTAACTCAGCAGCTGAAGGCCCGATTCTTACCAAGTCCAGTTGTTATTAAAAAACGTATTGAAGGACTTATTGAGAGAGAATATTTGGCACGAACACCTGAGGATCGCAAAGTATACACTTACGTAGCATAAAATGCGTTCAGAATATTTGATTTATTCTTGGACTATACTCTTCGCATGAACTGGGAAGTTCTTTTAAATCATTAATATTAAGACGACCATCTCTTCTATTAAATTACAATACATGTTCTAGACCATTCAGATCAAGCCTTTTACTCCTTTTGAGAGTTTTCAACATCAATTGATTGAGCTTCAGGCTTTTCAACGTTATCCCTGTAGAGATCATCCTTACAATTCTTCGGGAAAATGTGAATGTGCCGCGTTTGTTTTCAATACTGTATGAAAACAGAAAAATAAAAACAAATTTAGAAAATACAGCTCATTTAAAAAAATAAAATTGTTGGAATTTCATTTCCCCACATCTTCAGTGTTGATGTAAATGTGTTTCTGTAGTGTTGCTTAGCACTTCGCGCATTGTATAAGTTGGGTTTAAAAGAAACCGCAACTGGTAAGGCAAAATTCCCAGTTATATTGCTCTGCTTCAAATGTTTCTTTAAGTAGCCATGTTTAATTTAAATATCTGGTAATTTTTTGAAGACCCGAGAGGACAACTTGAGCGTGTTTCACTCTTCCAGCTGCACTCACTGTTCCAACAACATGAATCGGGAACTTCTGGGGGCTCCGAAAAGACCGTCATAATTCTGGCTTTCCCTTCTGTAATTTGAGTTCTTCTAAATTAAACTCTATATTGATTAGGTTTGTTCTGGTTTCTTTATAGGGGAAAGGAAAAGATTTTAGTGTGTATAAACTGTATAATAATTCTTGCTGTTGTACTCACTGCTGATGGTGGATTGTACAGGGCGATGTTTTTATTTCACTAAATGTAGACAAAATAAATTTAAAATAAATGGATTTAGTGTACACAAGCAACTAATTTAAGTGTGTTAGAGTACAGGGTTGACAATCTTCTGAAACTAAATACTGTCCCCTGGGGGAGCGTACTGGGATTATATTTTGCTAATAAACATCGTAGATGGATCTGTAGCCCCAGGGTTTCCCATCATAAGCGCATTTTTCAGGAGATTAAAGCCAAGTCAGCGTGCACTATTTGTTTTTAAAAATGCATTTTAAACACGCGATAAAAAATTGTTACTGTAATGAATTTTTTTAGTGCTTACCCTGGAACTTTTTTCTTCTTGTCAGTAGGCTGCAAAAATAGATTTAAAAATTGCAGTTTAGTGGCATCGTTATTCTCGTAGTTAGAAACTGAAGTGTGCATTGCGCTGCAGAGTTTTTATTAAGCAGTATTGCTGACGTTCCAATGCACGTATTACATGGCTTTTCTGCCCCAGCTATTTTTTCTGTTTTAATTCAAAACAATATATTTTTAAAAATTTTTTTTTTTCCTTGGTTTGCATTACTTTCATCCACAGGTAGTGAAAAATCTCGTTGGAACGGACTTCCCAATATGTACAGCTGGAGTTGAAATGAAAAGAAAACTTGGTTGTGGAGTGTTGAGGTACTGCCAGAGCAGTTATTGATTAGCTGTATCAGACAAATACGTGGTGGTGGTGCTGATTTTTCATAACATGTCCCCAGTTTCACCCCTCTCCAGCCCCTCAAGATGGTGATCCTGGCTATTGTGCAGTAGTAGGCTGTTCCTTCTGCTGGAATTGGGGTGGTATTTTAGCTTGGCTATTCTGCACCTTTTTTTTAAGAAGCTTTGCTTAAGTTTGCTACACACCCCCAACACACGCACCAGATTAGCTTTTAAATAACGAGCGGGGAGGTGGCTGAAGGACTTTCCTGCCATTGTTCCTCAAGAATTTACCCCCCAGAGAAAACAGCTAGGCCAAGGGCTGTTCTAAAAATGTATTTGCCGAGGGTTATTAAAACACCAGTGTGTCTCTGCACGGGACATGCAAAACTTCACAGCTGTAATCTGGTTTTAGCCGTAGAACAACACTAAATACAGGTTGCATGAGGTCTGGGTTTTGGATTGTGTCTTAAGTCATCAGAAACACCTTCCTCAAAATGTACTCCTCCTTCCATGGATCAGTATGAAGGATTTTTTATGCATACCTTATTCTTAAATAGCATGAATGTTGTGATAATCGCATGTTAATGCTTCCCTGCGTGTTTTTCAGGGAGAAATGGGTTCCCATCGGGTTTTCCCCGTGAAGCTTACAGAGATACTAACGTTGCTATCCCTGACAGGAGGACTGATGATGGCTATCCTCAGTAACCAATACTAAGTATAATTTCCATTTTCAATTTAATAGAATTTTGAAGACTGTAATTATTTAGGAAGGGACACTTGCTGAAGTCACCTTTTGGAAATACGCCCTTTACCATTGAAGGACGAGACCGTGAGAGCGATGGTTTAAAGATGGACAATGTGAAAATTGCTCAGCGAGAACAAGAGACCCCCAGGACTCTGCTTAAGGTGAGTCTGATGCTCGTGCCTTCACGCTCTTTGTGTACGTTAGTGAGATTTCTTTTACAGTCCACAGTAGATTTCTGCTAGGCTTTATCTAATTACGGTTTTGCTTAAAACTTCCTTGTCATTTTGTTACATTTTTGTCAGCAGGATTGTAGTTACATGTGTGAGTGTAATTATTAGTAAGTTTAGTTTCTTTGTGTTAATATGCAATTAAACACAGTAAGAAGATGTAATAAACATGAGTTTAATTCTTTAGAATTTCAAAAATCAGAAGTAGGTTTTGAGTTTTGTAGCTATTTGAAGATACATAGGCATGTCTCTTTGTAGACAAGTTTATTTTAAAGGGTCTAGAGAACACTTAATTCCCTGGTTTAGTTTTTGCTCTTTTCAATGTTGGCTACCTCACAGCTTTGATTTGCTCCTTTTGTTCCTTAGAATTAATCCGTGCAATTTCCCCATTTGCTGCAGACAACTGGATGTTCAGTGTGTCTGCAAAGCTGGATGCTAAGCTACCCCTGGATGAAGCGTCTCTCCTTGCCCTCTTTCCTAAAGACAAACTTTGCCCTGCCAGCCCTAAAGCTTTTGGTGTAATGCTGTCTGTTCTTGTTGCCTTTGCTCACTGAGCATTGGCAGCTGCCACAAGATTTACTTGTCTGGATCTGTAAAAACAGAAGCACTAAATGTTCTGGATGACTCAAGTGTTTTTATTCACATGTGTTGTAATGAAATTGTACAGTACCTCATAGGTGGTGGATATAGATATAAAAAAAAAAAGGTGATTGAGCCTGTCGTGATGTATGCTTCAGGGCATAATCTTGCACAAATGCAAAATTTTTTGTGTATATATATCCAAGTGAAAGCCAGATAAAAGAAGAGGAGAATAATTCACCTAACTTTCTGTTAGGTCCACGCCTTTGATGTAGCCTTGCTGACACGACCGGACCTCTCGTCGCAGTAAGCCCCTGCTGCGTTGGCATTAGTGCGTGCCAGTTTTATGGAACAGCTTCACCTCTGTCAGGTTTTTGCTCTTCATTTCTCCTCCAGAACTGGAGTTTTGATGGGGAGTGAGTCCGTGGGAGCTAATGCACTTAATATAATTGAGATGAAGTTTATGGAGAGGAAAAGAACATTTGAACTTAGAGCGCTGATGTTTTACTAATTCTTCTTTCTCCTGCAGTTCAAAACTCAGCTTTCGTTCCAGGTACAACAGACTCAGAGGAACTCTCCAATCTGAATGACTGCTGCTCTGTTCCTCCTCTTTGAACAATGTATCGCCGCGGTTCACTTAATTGGTATGCCTTATCCTTCAAGTGCTGGCACAGCGTTGACGTCGGATCTGTCAGAAGCTGAAGCAAAGCGAAGGTGGCGCAGTGTATCGTGCGCGCTCGGAGAAGGACTGTTTAGGCAGCGGAGTGACGGGTGTTCGCAGTGAGGGGCTGTTGCGCTGTCATCGCGGCGTGTCGGCTGTCGTGCGGGGAGGAAGGAGCATCTCCAGGGAGAGCACGGGAGGTGCGTGGAGCAAAACTTCTGAGATTGTGGTGGGTGTTGGCAAACCTTGTGCAAAATGCCGTTTGCGTAGCTTGTATTCCTCAGGTATCGAGATGGTGAGCCGTGCTGGTAGTTTGACAGTTGGACTTGATGACCTCCGAGGTCTTTTCCAACTGTAATGATTCTGTGGTTCCTTGTGGCATCCTGGGTGACTTCCAGCAGGAAAGAAGCATTACCAGAGATGCCTGCCCATCGGAAGTTGTGACACGAATTGAAACAGTGCCAGCAGTGTCACCGAGGCTCTGCCTGTGCTCTTAGGTCCATCACAGACGGAGAGAAACGAGCGGGCTCTGTGACGGCTCCCGAGGGTCCTGCCAAGCACCGGAGGTGGGGAGCTGTGTTCTGAGGGGAAGCCCCTTGCTTGGAGTGTGGGAAACCAGCACCTCAGTAAGCTTCCCTGGTTTTTTGCTTCCCCATTTTTTTGCTTCCCCTTGTCCTCGCCCAGACTAAAGCTCTGTTAAACATCCAGTAACGCCTTCAACAACCTGCTTGTGCAGGCTCTAAACTTTTAAGAATGTGTTTTGGAACAGCAGGAATCGGGGCAGGAAAAGCAACTCCTCTTCCCGCTTAGCGTGACATTTTTAAGGATGACGCAAACAAGGACTGAGAGTTGCATACGCAGCATCAGGTGATGAATC
>WHYT01015710.1:43163-55893 GCA_009806455.1 Tetrax tetrax | reverse complement strand
CTCCTCCAGAACTGGAGTTTTGATGGGGAGTGAGTCCGTGGGAGCTAATGCACTTAATATAATTGAGATGAAGTTTATGGAGAGGAAAAGAACATTTGAACTTAGAGCGCTGATGTTTTACTAATTATTCTTTCTCCTGCAGTTCAAAACTCAGCTTTCATTCCAGGTACAACAGACTCAGAGGAACTCTCCAATCTGAATGACTGCTGCTCTGTTCCTCCTCTTTGAACAATGTGTCGCCGCGGTTCACTTAATTGGTATGCCTTATCCTTCAAGTGCTGGCACAGCGTTGACGTCGGATCTGTCAGAAGCTGAAGCAAAGCGAAGGTGGCGCAGTGTATCGTGCGCGCTCGGAGAAGGACTGTTTAGGCAGCGGAGTGACGGGTGTTTGCAGTGAGGGGCTGTTGCGCTGTCATCGCGGCGTGTCGGCTGTCGTGCGGGGAGGAAGGAGCATCTCCAGGGAGAGCACGGGAGGTGCGTGGAGCAAAACTTCTTCTGAGACTGTGGTGGGTGTTGGCAAACCTTGTGCAAAATGCCGTTTGTGTAGCTTGTATTCCTCAGGTATCGAGATGGTGAGCCGTGCTGGTAGTTTGACAGTTGGACTTGATGACCTCCAAGGTCTTTTCCAACTGTAATGATTCTGTGGTTCCTTGTGGCATCCTGGGTGACTTCCAGCAGGAAAGAAGCATTACCAGAGATGCCTGCCCATCGGAAGTTGTGACACGAATTGAAACAGTCCCAGCAGTGTCACCGAGGCTCTGCCTGTGCTCTTAGCTCCATCACAGACGGAGAGAAACGAGCGGGCTCTGTGACGGCTCCCGAGGGTCCTGCCAAGCACCGGAGGTGGGGAGCTGTGTTCTGAGGGGAAGCCCCTTGCTTGGAGTGTGGGAAATGGCTGGAGGAGGGGTACCAGCACCTCAGTAAGCTTCCCTGGTTTTTTGCTTCCCCATTTTTTTGCTTCCCCTTGTCCTCGCCCAGACTAAAGCTCTGTTAAACATCCAGTAACGCCTTCAACAACCTGCTTGTGCAGGCTCTAAACTTTTAAGAATGTGTTTTGGAACAGCAGGAATCGGGGCAGGAAAAGCAACTCCTCTTCCCGCTTAGCGTGACATCTTTAAGGATGAGGCAAACAAGGACTGAGAGTTGCATATGCAGCATCAGGTGATGAATCAAAATAGTGTTAGGGCTGTAAAATGAACCTGAAAACCGGGAGTTTTCCGTCTCGTCACAGGACATCTTTTGAAGTTATAATGCAAATTTTATTTCTCGAATGTGTTTCTTACAAGCTGAAAAAACTTTGGGACTTCCAAAGGCCACGGAAAGTGTGTGGATTAGTTGGCAGTGATCAATATTTGTTGTGCTTATTATTTATTATCTCCTTGTTTACTTTCCTTTCTATCCTTATCTACTTTCCTTTCCTTTCTTTCCAGCTCTTTGGATAAATGTAACGGAGTTGGGGTAGCCGATGAGATGCAGCAGGTACCATCAGTCTTTTGCATCCTGAACTTGGAGTGAGTTTTAAGGAAATGAATAGAAAAATACCAATAAACCCTGTCTAGGCTGAAATCCCGGTGTCTTGAGCTGTTGTTCCAGCAGTTGGTCTGCAGTTATGTGATAGTTATGATCAGTTATGTGATCTTGGGCTCACTAGTTACTACCTTCCTAAGGAACCATGCTGAAATCCTGCAGAAGGAACTGCTACTCCTTGCACTTGGCGGGTGAAGCTGGGAATTGCATTCCTCCAGAGAAGCAGATTTTGCAAAGAAGCAACTACCAAGTCTAGTTGTAGGAAGTCTTGGTTCAAATTAAGCCTACTGTTAGTCTTTGCTGAGCTGGAATCCAGGTGAGGGAGTAATATCTAGAGTAATATGTCTGTTGGTTTAGGCCGTGTGTTGTGACAGAGAACAATGCCAACATGGATTAACGTTTTACACTCAGTCTCCTCAGGTAATAAAAGGAATAGCGACAGAAAAATGAGGTTTTAGCTGAGAATTGGTGAATAATAGGCAGAAAAGAGTGAAAATACTACTCCAAAGGGGAGGAGATATGCTCCTGGTTCTCAAATCACTCTGTTTCTGCACTTTAAGCATCTTTAGCTTCTTTGGCATCTTCTGCACTTTAGCTGCTCTGAAAATCTGGTGTAGATGTGGTCTTATTGCCCAGGGACAATTATGCTTTCTCTCCAGGTGGGCTGTTAGGATCATCTTTAGTCTGGTGGGGTTTTTAGTCTTAGTTATTTATTATTCTCATTAGGTTAGTACCTGCAGCCTCAGTTGTGATCACACTGTATTTATCTTGTACCTGTAAAGCCACAGCATTGCTTTAAGGACGTTATTATTGTATTTACATCTAACGTGAATTTATTTCTTTTTACAACCTTTGAAGTTAAGCCAAGTTTTTCAAGGCCAGCCAGGCGGTTTTAGGGAAGTACACTCACAACCAGTGGTTCTGCGACGTTGTATTTCTGCCTCATTCCACGCTGCGGCTGTGAGGTTCAGGCAGGTACTTCTACTCCTTCAGTCTTCGTATGCTGCTTTTTCTCTGCCCCAAATCCCAGTAACACCTGAGTGTCCTAGACCTTGTGAGCCGCTTCTGCTAATACTGGTGGTTGTTCAGTGTTTGGATATTGCTTCTTTTGAAATTCTGTCAAAGATGAGGCTAATAATCTCCTGCAGCTTGGCTGTCACAGCGTTTGTTACCAACTTAATTATGGAAATCTGCATTTCCAACATCATGTGGGATCCAGGCCAAGACTTTTGGTTTGTTTGTTTTTTTTTTTAATTAGAATTTGGAGTATATTACTCTATCTCAGCAGGGTTGTCCTCCAGGAAAGGGAATAATTAGAAGCCTTCACACCGCGTAGGTCTGACCTGTTCCTTAAGCTGGAGCTTGGACTCGTTGGTGAGCTCACCATCTCCTGGTGACTCGCTCTTATTAACGCTCTGCGGGGCACAGTTTCTCTCAGCATCTGCTGCTGGCCTTCCAAGAATCTCGCTTTGAGTAGTCTTCAACGATGCTAAACGTCAGCTGATTCAACAAACACCTCACTGGGCCCTGCAAGTCTCAGTTTTGTTTAGATGAGCCTGTTTTCTTTTTCTAGAAGGTTTTTCATTAAGATGTAGTTTATATAAAAATTGCTAGGTTAAATCTTTCAGAAGTTAGTCCCTGAAGCTGGGCACTTAAGCTCAAATGTGGGCAGGCTGACTCCCACCTCATCCCACACTGACCTGAGTGGGCTCCTGAAGATATCCTCTTGGGTCAGTGCTAGATTTTGGCTCTGTGTAGTGTTGACTTGACTTAATTTTCTAATACAAATTTCTGATGTAGCCTGCTGTTGGCTCGCTATATTTCTTGGGTCTTGGTTTGCACGTAGGGAGTGCTTTGGGTTTTTTGAAGTATTTTAACCAATGTCAAAACGGAGGAAGAATCTGCCAGTGCCGCGTAACTTGCTGAGGACATGTACTCCAGATTTGGTTGGAGCTGAATTCAAAAGCTGCCTTGATCAGGTTGTACAAATCCAAATCCCCCGAACTTTGGGTTTGTGGCTGTGGTGGGACGTCTGTAGCCAGGCAGGGACATACTGTGCCTTTTGACCGCTCGTGAAGCGCGGCTCAAGAAAGAAGTTCATATGAGCAACTAGAGCCGACCTTCTGTTGGTGCTTTCTCCAAGGTTTCCGTCGCGTGTGGCTGTAGCGGCCACCACGGTGTGACTGGGGGAAGCTGGTGTATGTCAAAGATATCTACGTAACCGCGTGTCGCGAGCAGTTTCAGGCATCAGGAGTGGGAAAGCGTCTTTGTTCCCTTCTCTCTCTGAGAGATCATTCCAGCACCAACGGTAAAAGCTTGGTTGCCTCAAAGACTACGGTGGTTTTACCGTGGGCTTCATCAGGGTCGTCATGGTTTGATCATCTCTGCGTCTCGGTGCTGCTCTCCCAGCCTGCGCTCACCCCAAAGTCTGTGCTGCTTGAGGATAACTGCTTTACTTTCTTAAATGCAGTCACTGAGGGGGAAATGTGGTTTGATCCTCACTGTCCCTCTGACAGCGCGCCTCGCTGCCGCAAGGTCAGCCCTCCCGGTAGCTCTGCGAGGTAAGGCAGGCTGCAGCCTGTAGCAAGCTTCCCATCCCTCTTCTCTTTCTGTATTTTTTTTTTTTCCCCCCCTTTTCTTTTGTACATGTGTATGTTCTTGTCTCTCTGCTTACAGACCCTTGCTGGATTTGCTAGCTGGTTAAAAAGAAGAAACAAGAACCATTCAGGGGAGAAGTTGTCTTAAATAAATGCAATAGGTTAGGTGATTTTCTTTTTTTCTCTCTTTTGATCGTTGGGGTTTTACTTTCCTCTGAAGTGATGATGAATTGGAGTCACAAGGGTTTGGAGCAGGAGACAAACTCTTTGAAGAAGTGGTTGTATTCAAGTAAGGCCTTAATCCTGTTTTTTGTCTCAGTACTGTACATGCTGTAGATAATTGTTATCTAGCAGATTAATTTAGTATTTTTGTTCTTGTTGTAGGAAAAAAACTTGAGATTAGGGTAAAAGAACAAAAAAAAAAAAAAGCCTTTTAAAATGTAGTAAGCCTGAGACATTGCGTGGATTTAATGAGGCCCGCTCCCGAGATGCCTAGGTAATTCACACCCGCTCTCTCTGAAGTTAATTACGTGCCAGTACAGAAAGGCTAAATCCTGATAACTTCCTTACAGATGCTGCTATGGACTTATTAAATCCTGTGATGCATCATCAGTCTTGCTGGTGTCAGCCAGAGCGAAGGGCTCTGAGCACCGCAGAGGACCCTGCACATCTTGGGAATTCACTGTGAAAAGGAATTTTTCATTATTTTGCTGTGCCTTTCCGCTGTAAGGTTTTAGAGATACAAGAGGCAGTGCTCGCTGAGGTTTCACACAACGAAGACCTTACTGGTGTATATCTTGGTGGTAGACACAAATCCTCGTGTTTGCCCTGCTCTTACACAAAGCTGGACTGCACCAGCACTCTGCGGTACGTTCTGCTCTGCGCCCGGTCGCTGGCACGTCGGAATGGGGCTCCAATATAATTTTTTTTGAGTATTGTATCAGAATCTTTCTTTTTTCCCCTCCCTTCAGCGGTGTGGCTTTTCGAATAAGGTTGGACTGCTATTTTCCTAATCTCTTACAGAAATCTTTCTTGGCGTGTTCAGTAGGTCACTGTGAATAATGTGCTTTTCCGTTTGGCAGCCAGACAGGAAAGCTGGGGGAAGGGGAAGCAGAGAGGAAGGCAAGGACTCGTTACATTCGAGGATCGGAGTGAAACCAGCACTTCGTTCGGACTGGATTGATCTCTTTCCCACCCAAGACCTTCTTGGTGTCTCTGGGAAAGGCGGTGGATGAAGAGCTCCAAAGGCTGCAGCAGTGAGGGCCGTGCCATCCTGGCTTTACCCCAAGGTTTTGGGGCAGAATACACCAGAGACAAGGTGAGGGCGTGAGAATACTCTTGTCCGAGGTTGGGGAGCCTGGGTGTGAGCCCTTCCCATGGACGTTTAGACGTCCAAGCAAAGTGGAAGAGGAGCAGAGCGCTCCTCCGCTGCCCAGTGCGTAGCCAGGGTGGTGGGACGGCCCTGCCAAGGAGAGATTCGGGCAAGGCTGATGTTCATCTCGTGCTCCTCGTTGTGGGAGCGGTGGGTACCCCTGGCCTGGAGCTGCTGGAAAGCTTATGGGTCTGAGAACCAGGCCTAAACCTGGGTTAGGCTGCCATGCCCGGCGCCGTTGCCTCCTGCCAGAGCAGGGACCCTGAAACCCAATTCCTGCTTCCAGCTGCAAACCGAACCCCGATGAACTTTCCTGGTTTCAGGGTTTTCTTGCCCAGGCAAAATTCCCATTTTCCTCGCATGCAGGAAGGGAGATGACTGCTCGCCCCTGCCCCATAGCGAAGAGTTGATGAATCATTTCCTTTTCCATATTTTAGTAAAATTGTGTTGTTCAGAGCTCATCTAGTGCGTTTTAATGTTTTGAGCACTTGCACTCTTCTCTCTGCTCTCTTCCTGCAATTGTCAAAGGCTGGGAGTTTTTTCTCTCCCTCTCAACACTTGTCACTCGCTCAGCAGTGTTGCGGGTGATTTTTGTCTCCATCAGTGCAAATTAATTTTTTTTTTTTTTCCTCAGCTTCTAGTCAGCCTTTTTATTGTATGTTGTTGTTATTGTGGTTTTACAGCATGAATGTGTATTTCTACCAGTGAGACTGATCTTCCACATAGAGGAAACCACCGCTACTTGTCCCTTCAGACCTTGGAGACTTTGCCCAGTTGAGAGTAAAACTGGAGTCGGCGGAGGCCCCGGTTTCGGTTTAAACACTGGCTGCAGCGGGGGCAGGTCTGTAGAGAAAAGCCTGGTCCTAGCTTTTCTGGGCTGTGTGTAACAGCCCAGGAGCTGCTTTCCAGCTGGGCAGCGAGCGACTGATGTTGTGACGCGTGTCGCTAGGAGTCAAGGTTTTCCCCCAAAGCTCCTCTTTCCTGAGGCTGATTCCTATCTGTGCTTATTGTTATCCCTTGTGTTCACATGTTTGGTTTTTTTCCTTTTGTTAGCCTGTTTTCCTTCCTCGGTTTTTAAAGAATAGCTTATCTGTAGGCCCCAGAAGGGTGTGCCTCACAAAGATCACAAACTTTTTACAACCAGCTACAGCCAGCCTGCTGACTGCGAGGAAAATACGCTGGGATTTTCCAACGCGAGTGCCGCATCGATCGGAGATGCGCGCTGGTGGGACTCGGCGGGACCCGGCGCATCCGTTTCCACCGCTGACAGGCGAGTGTGCTTACAGCATCATCTCCTCTCGGAGAATTCCTGCTTTTCTCTTCCGGTGGGACACAGAGGTGTTTCTGGACATGTCAGTTGAGTGCACGCGGGGACCAGAGCTGGAGTTGTGGAGTTGGAAGATGAACTAATTCTGTCAAAGACTTGTGTTACCGAGGCTCCAAGAGCAGGAGGAGGAGAGGGAAGCCACCAATTTGCCTGTTTTTATTTTTTGCCAGGGACCTTTGCAATGGACGACAGAGCAGACTCTCTGATGACTGTGCATCTCCTCGCCAACTCGGGGCACTCGTCGCTTCTGCAGCAAACTCTGGATCGGCTCTTGGAGTGGATCTGCCCAGGCACTCGCCTCTTCCTGGTGTCTGAGCGAGTTACTCCGTTGAAATACTACGAGAGATACCGTAAGAGAAGCTGCGGCTTTCCCGGAATATCTGTTCTCCTTTTTCTACACGAAGGCTTGGGAGAAGAACGGATTTTCCAGATCCACGAGCAATTCCAGCGCCCGCCCTGGCAGTACCAGTGCGCCCAGATCGCTAACGGGCGAAACCACCCCTACACCCCAGCTCACCAGGACTTCTACAGCCTGGACGACCGCATGCCGGTGTGGGGCATCAGGCGGGTGCACTGCGGCCCCGAAATCCTGCGCGTCACCCTCTACTGCAGTTTTGATAACTACGAGGACGCGGTGAGGCTCTACGAGATGATCCTGCAGAGAGAACCGGCCGTGCAGAACAGTAATTTCTGCGTCTTCGCGCTGTACTCAAGCCGGAGCGTCGCGGTGCAGCTCTGCTTGAAGCAGCTGCCCCTCGGGGTGGCCGCGGAGCCGAAGGAGTCGTCGGCCGTGCAGTTCAAGGTGCAAGAAATCGGGCAGCTGGTGCCTCTCCTGCCCAACCCCTGTGTTCCGATCAGTAGCACCAGGTGGCAAACGCAAGACTACGAAGGAAATACCATTTTGCTTCAGGTATGTGCCTGTGGTGCTCTGAGAGGAGGGTTGTTTTTTAATTTGGTTTTTTCAAGGGAAGCAGGACTTGGTTCAAAATGGAAATTAAGATTTTTTTGCTTGCTCATGTGTTCTTTTGAATTTGTCAGTGCAGTAACCGGGATCTGCCAGTGCTGCGAGGCTGTTGATAAATATGATAAATATAAGCACAGATCCTTGGAATGTTTTTATATTATTCATTTAACATTATTACTGCTTTAAATTGAAATTATTAATGCTTTTTCGAGCAGGCTGGTTTAACATCTTCCCTGCCTGAATGAAATGATCGCAGCAGCCAGTTCTTTTTCTGATAAGCCATTCTGCCTGAAATGTTTTTGCAAGGAGATTTTTAGCATCCAGACCCAGATGTACTGCAAGCACAGTGTTGATACAGCATCGCCTGCAGTAGATTTTTGCGAGCTCGAGTGGGGTGCAGTTGGGCGGAAGTGCCGAAGAAATGTGTCGAAGGAAATCTCTGCCTTTTCTGTCCAAGCATGCGATCCAGAGGTGGGATGAATCGAAATAAATTTAAAAATGACCCAAAAGGCTGTGCTGGGCTGATACCTATGGGAATTATGCACGTGAGCAGGAGGGCAGTGTATCTCAGTGTGCTTTCCTTCCATTGTAACAAACCTCTGATTATTTTTCTTTTTCCTTGTAATTTGGATATTTAAATAATTTGCCCATGCTGTGTTTTTTTCTTTTTCCTTCCAGAAGTCATTTGTTACAAGTTAATTATTCTACATGGCCTATTTATATGCTACTCTTGAACACTAATCCTCAGGGCAGCCTTTTGCATACTACTTATTCAGTATCGCTTTATAAACTGGTTCCCCACCCGCTTGGACTGGAGCATCCTCACGTAGCTTTGGGGTCGGTCCTGCCTGGAGCAGGGGACTGGGCAGGTGATCTCTTGAGGTCCCTTCCTAAATGACTCTGTGGTCCTTCCTGCTGTAGGTACAAGGTCTGTACCTGCAAATAATTTATTTCCACCCTTGGCTTTTCTGCCTTACTGGAAACCAGATCCAAGGGTCTGCTCATGGGACTGCCACCCACACGGAGCTGTCATTCCCCCCTGAGCGTTTCTTGGTTTTACTGGGGAAGAGATCGTTTGATAAAGAAATAAATAAACCACATCCTTCCCTTTTTTTTTTTTTTTTCCCTTCCTGAAGTTGCTCACTAATTACTGTTCTATTCCATGTCCTTTCTCGGAGTGTTTACAGGAGATCCCTGTTGCTCAAATTTTACAACTTTAGCTAACAAACAGCCAAGCCCATTGTTGGCCTTGCTGTTGGGATGAGTATCTCCTCCCTGGATACTCATCACCCATGGCGTTGGTCCATGCGTTGCCCAGCCATCAGAGGAACGTGATTTGATCCAGAGCTTCCTGAACAAGTTTCTTTCCCAAAACCAGCTGCTCAGGATTTGCAGATGTGAAGGAGCTCCAGTAGAGACCTGATGCCTATGGGAAGGTTTGGGAAGAGGCACAGCTATTTGTGGTGTGCTGTCTTTAGGTCGCCTGCAGCAAGTTGCTGCATGTTATCTGCATGAAGTTTCATCTTCCATCACTCTGGCTCGGAAGAGTCCGGTGCTGTTCTCTGGTGGGGCTCTGAGTGATCTACAGGTGGTTTCAGCACAGCGAGGCTGGGTGAGAGCATCATCACGTGGTCAAGCTAGAACAATGTGCTAATGGGGTTCTCTCCAAATTTTCTTCAACAGGTTCAAGACAGCTCTAAGCCCCTTAAAACAAATGTCGGGCTTTCCCATCAGCGTGATAGTCCAGGCAATGAAAAAATCCTGCAAGACTCTGTCCCAGCCCCTCTCCCTGTAAAGCAGGGAAGCCAGGAGGTCAGCGCCACGAAGGGTAAAATGAAATCTGACCGCGGCGAAGCCCTGACTCCTGAGCAAGCTGGCCATGACCTCCTCAGGCACTCCTGCTCCTCTCGCCGCCGTCCAGCAGCCCCGTCGCGGTGGGATGCCACCTCCCTCCGCAGCCGCCCCGGCAGCGAGCCTCAGGCCTCCCTCCAGGCGAGACGTGTTCATCGGCGGGCGGCAGAGACCGACGTTGACACCGGGCTCGCCGTGCTGAATCCCGCCGGCAGCCGCTGCCCGCTGAATGGCTTCTCCAGGGACCTGCGCAGCAGCCTCCTCCACCTGCGAGCGCCCACGGACGGGGCCGGCGAGGCTGTGCCCTCCCAGGTCAGGACCCAGCTTGCTCCAAAAAGGAGCAACGAAGCGGGGCGAAGAGCTTCGGGCTGCCGCTCGCAAACGCGGCGGGCCGGCCCTACAAACAGAGCGGAGGATGAGGAGGAGGAGGGGTTCTTCATATGACTGAGAACATGTGCGTTAGATGAACTTGTCCTCTCCAAACGACAGCTTTTGCGTGCGCTGTGCCTCCTGGTGCTGTGGCCTCCAATGCTCAGCTTGCCTTTGCAGGTTCACCAAGGTAGAGGCTTCCTTTCCGCGGAGCAATGCTACGGAAGCTGAGAGCAAAGCAGGAAGAATAACACTGCATTTACAGACAAGTTTTTCTGTTTGTTTTTTTTTTTATTTTATTTTTATTTTAGTGCAGAATAGATTGGAGGATCATTGCGTGGTGACTAGGGATGAGCCATGTGACTCCTAGCGCTGTTCTAAGACTTTAAAAATACTATCCAGTGGCGCGTTCGGAGGGGTTAGAAGGTGCAGCTCGCCTGCGCTGCCCGAGCAGCAGGATGCCCCCACCAGCCCTCGCCAGGACGTCCCGGCACGGTCGCAGTGGCCATGCTGATTTTCCTCTGCGTTCCTTCTCGCTTCCCTTGTTGGTGTTGAAAAGCTTCAATGTTGTCAATTTTATGCAAGATGTGACATTTAATAATGTGCTTTTAAAATATTTTTGGAAGAAAGCAGTTTCTAGAGAGGCCTTTTCCCCAAATTAGCACGGTGCACGCAAAAAGCAAAGGCTTGTGGAGAATAGTTTGAGCTGTCTGTGCTCCAGTAAGACCTGCTGTTGCTTATTTGTGTGATGCTTTGCAAAATAAACCCAGCACCAGGCCAGGCTTTGTTAGACCAGTATGCTGTTACCATAATTAACAGAATTTAATTAACAGATTTAATTAACAGAAGGCAGGAGAAGTTAAGGGGAGGGAACTGGAGGAGGGCAGGTCCCTGCTCTGTGCCTCCGCACCCTTGCCCTGGCAGCGATGCTCGCGTACCCTCCGATTCAGGGACCGAAACCCACAGAAAGCCGAACAGGATGCTGCCGACCTACAAACCCCCTGTGATGTTTTCATAAGCTCTGTAAAATTTTTGGCTTTTTAATAAATCATACTCATTTTACATCTGGGAGGATGATTATTTAATCTTCCCTAGCAGGCTAGAAATTTAGCCGGTGCTTTTCAGAGCTGGAGAAAACTTATGGTCAGCGAGGAAGGCAGCGGGGAGGCGAGCTCTCGGGGCTGGCTGCGGGGTGTGCGTGGGGACTAGGACAGGGCTGGAGGCCTGGATGGAATAGTCTTGGAGCCAGGACTTGGATAGAAGTGTGATTCCTGTGACAAGCAGCTTTACAGAGAGGCTTCATGGCCTTCTCTCTACTCTTGCGCCTGTGTTACCCGAGTGTGAGAGCTTTCTGTAGGCTGTTCCTGTCTCTGCACCTTTTATTGTACGTTTCTTCCTTGCATCCTGTGCCATCTCTTTCAGGTTTTTGGGGTTTTTTAAAAAACTTGTAAGAGAAACCACAGGCTGACAGGTGTCTGCTGGAGCTCTCTACCCCACACAACGCGTGAGCAGCTCACAGGTAAGCGGCCTGACCTTGGAAGGGGCGGACATGCCGGGTGGGCAAGGCTGGTGGTGGGCTTCCCTCTCGCCTAGCTCCTGTCCCACACGTGGATCCCAGAAAAGCTCATGGGGAGAAATGGTCTTGGTGGCAAACAAGAGAAGTTATATCCAGTAGTGCGATGGCTTTGCCATCCTGAATGAAGGGAAATGAGGGGTTTTACCATCTATTTGTGTCATGTTGGATAATGGCACAAGGTGTTAGAACAGTGGGGACAAGACACCGAGATATGTGCTGTGGGGAACCCAGCATGTTCTGTTAAGGAAGAGCAAAACTTTTACTTCTTGTAGCTGTTTCGATTCAGCAATTGTCTTACAGAATCGTTACAGTTGGAAAAGACCTTTGAGATCATCAAGTCCAACTGTTAACCCAGCACTGCCAAGTCCACCACTAAACCATGTCCTGGAGTGCCACGTCTACACGTCCTTTGAACACCTCCAGGGATGGTGACTCCACCTGTCCCAGTGCCTGACCACTCTTTCAGTGAAGAAGTGTTTCCTAATATCCAACCTCAACCTCCCCTGCTGCAACTTGAGGCCATTTTCTCTTGTCCTGTCACAAGTTACTTGGGAGAAGAGCCCAACACCCACCTCCCTGCACCCTCCTGTCAGGCAGCTGTAGAGAGCAATGAGGTCTCCCCTCAGCCTCCTCTTCTCCAGACTGAACAACCCCAGTTCCCTCAGCCGCTCCCCATCAGACTGGTGCTCCAGACCCCTCACCAGCTTCACTGCCCTTCTCTGGACGCGCTCCAGCACCTCAACGTCCTTCTTGTACGGAGGGGCCCAAAACTGCACACGGTATTCGAGGTGCGGCCTCACCAGTGCCCAGTGCAGAGAAACGATCACTGCCCTGCTCCTGCTGGCCACGCTGCTCCTGACACAAGCCAGGGGGCTGTTGGCCTTCGTGGCCACCTGGGCACACTGCTGGCTCATGTTCAGTTGGCTGTTGACCAGCACCCCCAGGTCCCTTTCCTCCAGGCAGCTTTCCAGCCGTTCTTCCTCAAGCCTGCAGCGTTGGGTGGGGTTGTTGTGACCCAAGTGCAGGACCCGGCACTCGGCCTTGTCCAAACTTCATGGATCCAGCCTGACCAGATCCCATTGCAGAGCCTTCCTTTCTCCAGCAGATCAACTCTCCCACCCAAAGTCTCTCTTAGTTAAGACTTCTT
>WHYT01015710.1:4992-27847 GCA_009806455.1 Tetrax tetrax | reverse complement strand
CTTTTTTTTTTTTTTTTTTAGACTGAAAGCCGTTTCCTGCAGCGGTGGGTAGCAGTTCCAGCTGCGACATGTCAGCATCGAGCACAGGATCCGGCTTTGGAGGCAGCGCGGCCCTGCGCTATGTGCTTTTGCAAAGCGTGTAGGAGGCAACGCAGTTATTTCCCTGGAAATGTGGGAAACGCAACCCTGGATGCCATTGCCCTCTGGTCCACAAGGCGTCAGCAGAGCAGTCCTGTCCCCTCCCAGCCTGGCTCCTGCACATCTGCAGCTCGCGGTGCTCGGACGTGGAGTCAATACTTCCTCAAAAACCCCTCGTTCATCTGGGATCGTGACTGAAAAGCCGCTCATCTCGCTGGAGAGGATGCCGCGCACCGCGCTCGCTCGAAAGAGACGGCAGGTTAAACGCGGTTACCCCTGTGGGACCGTGGAGGTCTCCGCTGGATAAATGCAATTTAATGCCTTGAAACCCAGCGCGTGGGCGTGCGCAGCGGGAGCGTGAGAGCTGGCGGGGATGCAGAGCGCGCCCCGGGCTCCAACCGCCCTTGGGACGCCACGGCGCAAAATTGATGAGATTGTCGTAGGCACAACTGAGCGGTCATGATTGAGGAGGTGCTCTCTCCCCAGCCCCTCTCCCGGGGCTTCCAGCCACTCCAGAAAATTACCCGGTAGAGTGTCGTTTCTCATGCTTATTATTCTTGGTGTGTAGTCGGATTGGGCTGTGGAAGTTGGGTGAAAGTCACTTCATTGGAGTTTAAAAATTCAATCGATCGGATGTGGTTGGTTGAGTTGGTTTTTCTCTCACCTTGTGCTTCACAAACGTGTTGGTGGTGGGTACTGTGAGCATTAGAGCCAAAGTGATTTAAACCTCTCCAGCGGGTAGGAAAATAGTATTATTCCCATTTTATTCAGAGGGAGATGAAAAATAAAGGGATTTTCTACAGCTTGCCCAACATCACGGGGCGCGTCCCTTTAATAAAAACCCAGATCTTCATCTCTGTCTTACACATTAACTGCAACAACATCCCCCTTCCTTAATCCTCCTTTCATGCACTTCAAAACTTTGCGCTACCAGTTTGTTTTTATTGGGCGTGGCCTTGATAAGTGATTTCTTTGAACGATCGCCAATTCGCCAGCTATTGTTCAGTGGCAACGAGCTGGCTTCGCGTGAATTCAACAGCATGCCAAGACTTCACACCTGAACAGGCATCCGGAGGTCTGAACCCTCGGTCTGGTATTTGGGGGGGGGAAAAAAAAAAAAGAAAAATCCTCGTTATTGTTTGGAAAGGAGGATGAGAATAATTAGGGAGAGGATGAATGCAGATGTATGGGATAAATGCCAACTGCGGTGATCTTAGAACGGCTCCTTGAAGGCTGGTCAGTGGTGGGCAGAAGGCCTGGAAATTTTGGCAGCAGTAGGAGGAGAAGGGGCTTTTGGATGACAGGGAGGAAGTCCCCCTCCTTTCTTGGAGGAATTATGAGCCGTTTAGTGCGTCTTTCTTCCATCTAAAGCTGGGAGGCCAGCTAGACTACAGCTAAGGCACTTCTTGGTCAATCCGGGCAATCAACAGGGTATCTCAGAGGGATGTGAATGGCGGGATCAGAAATAGCTCATGAACGTTTCTATCTCCATGCTCCTTATGGGTTTACGTGTGTTAATGGAGCTGCGTATGTCTTTCTCCTGCCTCCAGAGGTGCTTATGGCTGTGGGCTGCGGGAAGATCCTGGGGAGTGGATGGTGATGGTCCTGCTTTGGTGAGAACACTGATTGTGCTTGGAAATGAAGTTCTAGCAGCCCTTGGAGCTTTCACCCTTCTCCTAGTCAAGAAGCCCTTGTGATTTGGATACTAGGGAGGTAGATCTAACAGATCTTTGCTGTGCTCTTCTTTCGTGGATTTAGGTCAGCCAGCTAAGGCATCGTTGACGTTACCTGTTAGAAGTTACACACCCGCAGCAGGCTTGCCTCCTCCTTCGGGTGCTCTGGTGCTGAGGAAGCCCCACGCCCACCTTGGCGTGCGGGCAGGGAAAACGGATCCTGCTCCAGCAGCGCAGGGTATTGGGAATATTGGGGCTGCCCTGCAGAGTTGTGTTGCACTGCTGATTTTGTTTGCTGCTCGCAATAATTCTCTCCTGGGGTCGTAGATTAGGCAGTTTTGGTTTGCTCTTCTTTCGGTTTGGTTTTAATTACCGTTTGACCTCCTTGCTGCTGCTTCTCTTCTGCACTTGCTGTATTGTAGTCATTTTGCTCTGGGCAATATTCTGAGAAAAACTAGGACATAGGCAGTGCCTTTGGTAGATGTTATGCCTGGAAGGTGGCCCAGTGCTTTAAGAAATGCTCCTGACTGAGTAATGGAAGCCAAGGGAAAAAAAAGTTATGATAGCGTTCCAGTTAAAACATAATCACTCAAATTCGGAGTTTTCAGTGATAGCCTAAAAAACCACACCTTCTGCCTCGCCCATGGCTTTTGTAGATAGGCCATCCCTGCTCAGTAGGACTTACGTGCAAAGGACATCGCTGCGGGCTCGGTATCCATCAAGACACAAGGCATCACTGGACTTTTCCTAGATCTAATGTTCTGCTCTGCTTTCTGTGTCTGTATTTGTTGAAATCTCTTCCATGTGTGTTTCCCAGAGCGATAAGACCTCAGCGGCGCAACCTCCGCAACAACAGCTGAATTTAGCCCATCGTCTTTCAAACGCCTCTGCTGTCAGCAGCCGCCAGCCGTTCTTCCTCGCCGGGTGGAGATGGTCCCTGGGAGAGCTGCCCGCAGCGCCGAGCTTTGCTGGGATCGCGCTCAAGCAACGAAGCTGTTAACGGGCCGTGCGTGAAGGCCAGCGGCTGAGCGCAAGTGAGGGAAACGTTAAGTGAGGTATGGTTGTGCCGTTGTAAACCTCATCTGGGTTACGTAGGAGGCCAAAGGCTTGTACAAGGTAAACCAATACCGCTTAGAATGGTCTGGGTTGGAAGGGACCTTCAAAGGTCCCTGCAAGGAGCAGGAACATCTCCAACCAGATCAGGTTGCTCAGAGCCCCGGCCAACCTGGCCTGGAATGTTTCCAGGGATGGCTTCCCTTAGCCCACGTTCGGCGGGTGTGGTGGTCATTACCCCCAAATCAGAGTAACGGGATACGCAGTAACTTACTCCAAAGCTCTTGATTTGACCCGAGAGCTGGAAACATCCACCTGGAATAACAGGGATGTAGGTGGGTAGAGGCAATGGCGAGAGAGGTGCAGTTTCATTGGGATTTGCTGTAGGTGACTTTATTGCCAAAATCAGCCAGGCACCAGTGCGACTTCCCAGCACGAACTGGGGCTTCTGCTATTTGTAAAGCTCTTCATTTACCAGCATTTACTTGCTGATGATACCGCTGTGTGCCGGCTGAATATTGAAATTTTATTGTCTAGTGCTGAACAGGTAAAACTTGCTCTTTTATCATCCTCCCTGATTTATTCGTAGAATAGTTGGATAAAATACGATCTTGTCAGCACCACTTCATTTTTATTGTATTTGTGCACTGAACCTAACCTACAGGCAGTGGTGAGCTTCGCACTGTGCCGTGGAAACACTCATCTTCTTTCTCTTGTGCTCTTTTAAACAAAGCAATTTTGTGACGTGTTTATCTAGAGGCATAAAAGCCCCCCTATAAATCGATCGTATCCCGAGTTAAAAAGACTCACATATTATTTTGCTTATTTTCCTCCTGAACAAAGGATCTCGGGAACCCACAAGCACAGTCGGAATCATCTTGATCCAATTTACTGCATAGTTTTGCTTGACTGTGCAGATGTTTTCTGTGTGTTTGGCAAAAAAGGGGTCAAACTCTGTATCCGGGCCTACTATTTCTGGCAAAAACCCTGATGTTTTTAATCCTTTTTGAACAGGAATCTTCTGAGAGCTTATTTTGATTTATTAGCCTGATTATTTGAACACAGAGAAACAATCTGGAACTGCGACCTTCCTTCAGGAAAGTGCACGCTCAAGTATTTCTCCCCTGAATCTCTCCAAGCTCAGCGCAGAATGCGTGAAGGACCCTGATGTGCACACCAAGGCTCTTCAGAGATGCAGGTAAAGCCTACACACCTCCCTCTATGGGGTTTGGCTCTTGTGGTCTGCATGGGGGAGTGGGACCTGCGCCACGCAGTTACCCAAACGAGGTCTGATGGAGGGCTCCAGTTGTATCAACGAACTTCTCCATGGCTGGGGAACCACAGCCCAGCCAGCGCAGCGTGGGGCTCTGTGCTCTGGGGCAAAGCTGGCATGGGCTGAGCTCACCTGGAGACCGTGACAGGGCACTGTGCTGTCCGTACGGACTGGTCGTTGGTGGGGTTGCTGTGTTATCAAGAGCAGACAGGTTTTGGGGGATGTCACCCCCTGCAGTTTTGTAGACTCATAGAATCTTTAAGGTTGAAAGAGATCTCGAAGATCATCAGGTCCAACCATCAACCCAACACCGCCATGTCCACTAAACCATGTCCTGCAGTGCCACCTCTACACGTCCTTTGAACACCTCCAGGGATGGTGACTCCACCAGTGCCCTGGGCAGTTGCACTAAATAATCTCTCCACAGAAGAACTGGAGATCGCCTCTTCCTCCGTGTGTTGGGAATGTCTGGTGGCGTAGCATCAGTACAGCTCACATTCCCAGTTTGTCCCGTGGCGGTATTCGGGGGATCCTCAGCATGGGCACAGAGATGGACGCCATCCCCTGGAGCCTTGCAGTGAAAGTGCGTTTCCCCGGTGAGTGGCAGGATGAATAACGCTCTTAACATTTTCTGCGGAGCTCGGCAGCCTGCGTGACGAGGCAGCAGTCATCTGGGCCGTGATACCTCCCTTCCTGTTACTCACAGAGTGACTGACTAATTCACACATTTCTGGCCAACGTTTTCCCAGCTTGGCTGCCTCAAGGAAGGCGCTTCTGATGAGAGCGGCTGGGTTTCAGAAGGTGCTAGGGAGTCCCTGCTGCCAAGCAGAGTCAAATTCGGAATTGCCAGCCTACGTTACCGCTGCTGACAGAGTAAAGAATGCGGTGGGTGTCTGGGGAGGTGGCCGCTGGATGCAATTAATCCTTCTTCTCAAGCTGGGTGTTGGAAAAGGAAACCACTGGAAACAATAAACGGCAGCCAATAAACAGCCTTGTATACAGCAAACTTTTAAAATTCTCCGTTTCGTAAGGAATAGCAGTTCTTGAGGGCCCAGGCCATCAACGCCCATCTCGGCGCGCTGCTCTCCGCGCTGACGATGACCAGATGTTTAGTCAGATCTGACTAACCTCTGTTCCACCAGCTCAGGCTTTTCCTGTGCTCTGGGCCGGAGCCAAAGCTCAGGGGTGCGACGGAGGGCCTGCATGGGACAGGAGGGCCTTGAGACGTTTTTCGGAGCTCCGAGGTTGTTGGTATAAATATTGGAAAGCGGGTTCTCGAGTGGCTTGCACAGCGCTGTTCGCTTCTGGGCTTTGAAAATGTTTCAGATGCAGACATCAGTAAAAACTCAGCCTTGCGAGTGACACTGGAGCAAAATCTGGGAACAGGGAAAGAGAGAATGAAAGAAGCTCGGTTCGTGCTACTTGCATTATGTCTTGAATACATTTCTCTCCCTCTTTCCTCCAGGGAAATCTCAGTGCACATCACGGAGACGGCTGCATTTCAGACATTGGCCAATCATTTACATGCTGACTCAAGGAAAATGAAATGTTGGCCCTTTGTGCTTTTCCCAAAGCACACGCTGTAACTGTATTTTTGATTTAGGGATGATTTGCCGTGGCTTTTAACTCTCAGTCTTGACTGATCCTGATGTGGCTTGGATACCTCAAGAAAGGCCTTTTCATCACGAAAGCTGTCTCCAAGGCGAGCGGTGGGTCAAGTCCAGAGAGGCAGCAGGTCTTGTGGTCCTTCCTTCTTGTTTCTGACCAAGAAAAGTAGAGCTGGCGTTCCGGAGGCACGGGGACAATCACTGCTGTTAGCTCCCAGTGACAGTGAGTTATCACGCCGGTAAGTGTTTCCAAAAATCCTTTTTCACCCTTTTTCAGCCAACGCTCTGGCTGGTGGAAGTGGCCTTGAAGGAGGATCTGTACCCAGGCTTGGATTCATCTCCGTTCCGGTCTGATCTGCCTAATGAGACATCCTTAGCTGGGTCGAGACTGAAAAGGCCGGGGACAGACGCTGCATTTCATGCCTCGGTTGCCTCCGAGTCAGCGTACAGCAGCACGGCACCGTTGGCTTGGCCTCGGAGCTTGTCAGGGGAATTTCTCTTTCAATCCATAAATGTCCTGCATCTGTCAGGTTTATTCTGTTTTCACCAATCCTGTGGTGCCTACAGTGGTCTCTCTGAAGCGAGGAGGCAATTTTGGGGGTAAGATGTACCTGCTTTTTTGAACCACCGTGTGCTTTCCAGAATTGCAATCTTCACGGCTACAACTTGTTCCCCACGCAGGAGAGCCACATCCAGGAGCTTGAACTGTGAAGCGATGAGCAGAACCCTCAGCTGCCCCGTGTGTTTCTCCCTGTAGATGAAGATCAGCACGGTGAAGGTGGCTGGTGTCTTCAGGTAGGCTAAGAAAAGCTTTAGCAAGTCAATAAGCAGCCGTCTGTTAAAGAAACGTAGGGTGGAGATCTTTGTGGTGGAGAATGAATCATGAACTTGTGGACTACTCAATGTTCTTGTCTAAGAAAACAAACAATTTGCTGCCAATCTGGACAAACAGTAATTTTTTTGAGCAAGATTTGTTTGAAGCCAATAATGACAGCATGTCTCTTCCTAGGCTGTTAGAAGAAACCCTACACTCAGTTCAACTCTCTGAATAGGCTGCCCACTCATCTGCTAGGAACAGAGGTGATAGTAAATGCTTTGTACCGGTTTTTCCCCCTCCCAGTATTTCACGTAACAGTACCGACACTGACGTCTTGCTCTGGTGCGTCCTAAATCCAAATCGTAGAAGCAAAGTTGTGATGCTAATAGGACTTAAGAGGCTGGTGGTTGCTCTCCTGGCAAGCTGCTTGGTCCCGCTGTACAAGCCCATCCCCGAGAGGCTCGGCAATGCCTCTTGGATATGTAGGGCTGTACTGGGCACGGGGACCTGAGCTGTGGCCACCTTCCTCGGAAGCACCAAGCCACCGCAGGGCAGGGGAAAGCCAACCTCGGTGACATCAGGAGCTGCCCTTGTCCTCAGGTGTGGACCAAAGCATCTGCGTTGTGCAATACCAACACTTGCAAACAGCAGGAGTGGAAAGACATCTCCACGTATTTGATCTGTTGGTTGGTCAGTGTTGGTCTGGGATGGATAAAGCTGTCTTGTAGGTCTGGCCTGGCACGTAGACTCCATCTCTGTCCATGTGTCTTCCCTAAGAAGGATCTCTTAGCACGGGCGGTAAAAATTTGGAAACGATGGTGTTTTATGGCTCGGCAGGCTTGGGAGCTGGGGCTTGACCGCTGTGCCACGAGAGGACAGCGTGTCCTCCCTTTTCACCATTTGAGATAGGTTGGTTTGAACCCTACAACAGATTAAGGCACTGTGGGTGTTTAAACTTTCAGGATGATGGATCACCTCTCGGAGAGAGGCAGATGGTACCGTGATGAGTTCCAGATCCTTTCCATTGAGCATCTCCAGGGAAAGCTTCATGGACCAGGCTAGGGGGAGGGTGCTCTTAATTTAATTATTTAAAAAAAAAAAAAAAAAACAATGTAGGATTTTAAATTAAATCCTCTTGGCTCATAGACCATAACTCTAAAAATTGACTCAGTTTAAAATAAACTGCCTGAGCCACTCTAGGATGTGGGCCAGGCAAAAGGGCCTCGGTTCACAGCCCCCCGAAGGCTTGGGGTGGGTGTGACTTTTTGTGCTGTGGTCTCACCTGGGTGCTGCTGCGTGGCCCCTGAAGGGAGCCCAGGTCTCCTCCCGGCCACGTGGCCTTGGACGGTGACCACTGCCAGCCCCTGGGCTCTGCCAGAAGCATCCACATTAACGTCTCTGTTTGGATTACCCTACTCACGGACTTTTGATCTCTGGAGCAGGAACATGCTTTCAGACCCAGTTAAAATATTCCAGTGGCTGTACTGGAGTTGTTAGCCCAGGAACCCCAGGATGAGGCTGGTGCTCAATGAGCTGCCTTTGATCTTCATCGGTGAAAAGTGATGGGCAACTAATCAGCAAAGCTCAGCAGCTTCCCAAACGTGTCCCACCTCTCAGCCAGCCTCAGTTGTCTGAGGAGGGGGAGAACTGATTAGAATCTTTTAGAATCTAATTTATTAGGCGTTCAAAGAACGTGTAAACTCGGCACTTCGGGACGAGGCACGGTGGTGTTGGGTTGATGGTTGGACTTGATGATCTTGGAGGTCTTTTCCAACCTAAATGATCGATTCTATGATTAGAAAGAAGATGAAGAAATTTGCCTTCTTGCTTTCTAGCCTAGGTTTTAACGCCTTCCAGCCAGCGTGCCGTGCCACAGCCAGCCTCCTCTTCATCTGGAGTGGGTTCCCCCCGAGCATGGCTCGGAGCAGAAGCGCGTCTCTCCACGCCCAGGGCTGCGTGTCCGCTTTCTTCTTTCTCCCCACCGTTTGCCGGGGAGGCTGGGAAATCACACGTTGCCTTCAATTCCCAAACAGTTAACCGTGTGGAGGTTCAAGGAGCCGGTTAAGTTTTTTCGAAGGCAGTTCCTGGACTTTATGGTGATGTAAAGTTCCTCCGTAAGCCAGTTGGCAGCAGCAGCTGGGCAAGAGCCCGTGCTGTTTCACTCTTCCTTGACGCGCGCTCCCAGCCCGCCCGAGCCCCAGCTCCGTGCCTGTTTGGGCCGTCTGGCTTTACTTCACTTCTGCAATGAGTTAAGGTTACTGTAGGTTTAAGCCCTTGCTTTGGCAGTGTCCGCGGTCCCTGAAGGCAAAGCTGCCTGTTTATTGTTATAACACCATCGAAGCACAACGCAGAGAACTCCCTGTAGAACAGAGTGAAGTGGATTTTTTTGAGAAAGAAGTCTTGGCTGGCCTATGGAACTTAAATGCCATTGGAAACGAATACTAAGCTGCTTTTTTTTTTTTTTTTCCCCTCCATAAATCACATCTCAGAGCTTTTGTTATTCTGCTCTCATCCTGTTCTGCCTTCCCAGCCCTGATAAAGAGCACTTAGCTGCGAGATCGGCGGTGCCGCCAGACGAGACAACGGTCAGCCCGATCTGCGGTGGTGGTTTACCAGTGCTGATGGCTCCACCTCGGCGAGCGCGTTTATTCGGTTGCAGTGCTTCTGCTGCGCAAGCAAAAAAAAAAAAAAACTTTGCCAGCATCGTGTGGGGCTGGGAAAAATGCTGGTGAGTGATGAAATGACTTTCTGCTACCCGCTGGTCGGTCTTCGCTGGGGTCCGTCAGCTGTGGTTCGTACTTCACCCAGGCATCAATGGTGCTAGGACAGGCTGCCTGCGCAGTCTTGTTTCTCTATGCTGGAAAATGGAGGGGAAAAAAAAAAAAAAAAGAATAATCTCTCTCTCCTGCTGGCCTTGGTTCTCTTTAACACAGCTGCTGGGTGGCCAGGGCTGCATGTACATGGGGTTGGGTGGTAGCACGGATCTTCTCCCCAGGGCCGTGAGCTCTGGGGGCTTCTTGAGCTGCTGCGGCTGCTACTTTGATGAACAGGAATGACTTCTGATTTCACTCCTGATCCCCCCACCTCATCATGCATGCGTAATTTAACGAGAATAATGAGCCAGACCATGGTGCCTGCTGTGCCGCGCCGGCTGATGAAGCGGCCCATCATCTGCGCGCAACTCATAGCGCATCCTGGTGCGAGCGGTGGTTTGAATGTCTTGGCTTTTACCGAGAAGGCAGAAACTTCTGAGGGGATTTATTTCGCTTTTCTCCTTGCGTTTGATGTGAACTTTATGCTAATGCATCTCAGCGCTCTCCATGTTCCCGTCAGTATTTTGACGTTCGCATCTTCGCCAGCGAGGAGCAGATCAATTGGGTTCCTAAAACTTCGCGGGAGCGATGGTTTCAAAGCAATTGCTTGTAAACACGTTCCTCAAGGAAGACTATTAGCAGAATATTCATGGTATAGATTTGTCTTCCAGAAGCAAAAAATTCAGGATTAAATATCTCTGCGTGCTTTATCTGCCATACTTTCCCTTTTGGGGCTCTTTGTGTAATATTAGAATCTCACGTAGCAGTTAAAATTCATCTTTTTGACAGAAGAGATATAGATGATGTAGCTGCCTAAATTCTGAATTGCTCTGGTTTTTTTTCTGCTTTGTTAAATGCCAGCTGCGGTAACGATCTTTTTTGAAGATGAGGTTTTAATAGCAGTATACATTATACCAATGTTTTCCTAAAAGCCTGAAGTGGAATTTACGCTTAAACTATCATTTGATTAAAACCGGGATTATGTGAACTCACAGTCATGATCTTTCAGGGAGAATAATTTCTCTCTCATCTCTCTGAGGGTAAGCTGGGAGGAACTCTCCCGGAATAAGCAGAGTCGCAGTGTTATCGTAAACCTCCCATCGTTTCAAGAAGAACTTGGGACAACATTTGTTGGAAATGCAGTGCTGATACATGCCTGTAAAGCTACAGTGCATCCATTGCCTTTCCTCATAGTGGGCTGCAGAAACCTCTTTAGACCTCATTTCCATAGAATCGTTATGTTTGGAAAAGATCTCCAAGATCATCAAGTCCAGCTGTCAACCCAACACCACCATCTCCGGAAACATTCCAGGCCAGGTTGGCCGGGGCTCTGAGCAACCTGATCTGGTTGGAGATGTCCCTGCTCCTGGCAGGGGGTTGGACTGGGTGGGCTTTGAAGGGCCCTTCCCACCCAAACCCTTCTGTGATTCTATTTCCAGATTTACACCAGGGTATCCCTGGAACTCAGTCATGTACGTGGAGCCACTTTTGCAGGCAGGCAGCAGGCTCTGCTCAGATAAGTCTGTCTTAAGTTTAAGTCTGTTATTCAAATTATTTCCACCCGCAGCAGAAGAGCACTGTAGTGATCTAAGCACGCTTGGGCATGAGAGGCAGCCTGAGGTCCTCACACGTGCTGTGACCTCGGATGCCACTGGTGTTTTTAGCTCATTCCTTGTGCTTAAAGTAAATGCCAGCTGAGTTGAGGGCCACGGACAAAGTGCAGGAGGTCACCCAAATGAGCTGCTGTCACCTACGTGGCGAAGCCTTACGCAATTCAGCAGGGCGTTGCTGTGCTTCAGGATAGTCCAGCCCTTACGAAGGGCCAGGTTCCTCCCTTTGCCTGCTGCCAGGACACTCACCGGCAGATTTTGAAAATCATCCAGGGAAAAGTCAAACAAAGGTGTGCCCTCCCCACTCCAAAGCTCCCAATTTGTCCCTGCTGGCAGCACGTGGCTGCTAATGGGAGCCGGCGATGCCGAGCAGGTTGGTTGATGGTTGGACTGTTGATGATCTTGGAGGTCTTCTCCAACCTTAAAGATTCAGTGATCTCATGGCAGTGAGATTCTAGGATCTCATTAGCATACAGAGCGCAGAGCTTTTAGTGCCTTTCAGAAGATTTGTCGAATACCAAGCCTGACTGGAAGTGGGTCAGCTGCAAAATGAGTAAATTACACTTGCAAAAAATGCACCAGGAGCTGCGGCGTGTGGAAATCCAACTGCTGTTTAGCAGAGGTCCTCACAAGTTAGAAATTAGAATTTCAGATGGGAAAGTCGGCGAGGCAGCCTCTTCGCCTGCCCTGATGTTGCTCTTCCACCTCGCGCGGGGAGCTGCGGGAGCAGCGTGCAGGCCAGCTCACGGCATGGCTTTGGCGGCCAGGTGTCCTGCCTTTTTTTGTTTGTTTGTTTTTTTAAGGTTAGATTATTCCATACCAACTTGCTTCTTGGTGCCCTCTTTATAGAAAGGCTTCACGTTGCTACCGCTAGCAAAACCCTGTTCGAGGGCAGCGAGCGCTGGGCACTCTTCTGAAAATCAAAACCTGCAGCTCATGTTGATGTAGGATTTGGGCATCACCAGGGCTTTGAAGCTGGAAGCCTTCGAAATCCTTTCAACCTCGGACACTGAAAAGCCAAACTCTCAAACTCTCAACTCTTGCTCTTTTTCTTAATAATGAGGGGAGCGGTGGGAAGGGGCTCAGGGGAAATATAGTTTCAGTAACGAAAATGAAGGCTTTTTAAATATGTTTTTTAGAGAAAAAGACAAAACGCCCTGAAAAGCCAGCCTTTTAAAACTATAGTCTGAGTCTGCCCAGCCAGAAACGCTAGCAAATCTATTTCTTAAAGGAGGTTCTTTAGTCTCTAACGAACATTTTAAATACTGAGCCTCCAAAAAAAAAGCAAAGCAGTTTGATATAAATATGTTGGGTGAATTATGGTGGCGCTCTCTCTTTCTTATGCTAGCTGCGTTTTTCAGCAATGGCTTCTACTCTCCCCACCTTGGCACCTTGGTCTGAACTTCCAAGATACCTTCTTGTGCTGAACATAGGGTTTGTGTTGGTTTATTTCACAGCTTTCAGGAAAAAACACTCTGGTTTTGCAAGGGAGAGGGTTTCATTGTATTTCGCATACGTTTTTCTCCCATTTTTAAATCTTGTATTAAATAGCACACAGATATTTCTACGACTGTTCTTGTTTTCACCCCAAAAATATGTATTTGGGGGCATTACTGCAGATACTTCTCCGCCAAAGAAGGAAGAGGGAGACACAGTCACGACGCAGAAGCACTTCTGCATCCTCAGCAACGCAAGCAGGAGCCGAGGCCTGACAGAGGCTCCATTTCTGAGCAAAATCAGCAAATTTCTCCTGGGGCTGGAACAGAGAGGCACGCGGTGATGGGGACGGACCAGGGCTGCATACCAAATCGTGGATGTGCCGCCAGAGCCTTGTCATCCTTGCTGGCGCTGGGTTTTTTATAATCTTGTTAAAGGGAAGAGCGCTGAGCAAAGCCCAGGAGCTTTGCTGAGGCCTGAGCTGCAGGAGGCGGCTTTTGCCAATTTACGGAGAGGTGTAAATGGCTGGGAATGTTCACTGCCTCCCAGCGGCTTTGCCGCAGGAATCCCTCATGGATCTGGAGCTCTTTGGCGGCCTACAGAGAGTCCTCAACCCGTAGACCCGTACGTGGCAGCCGGCTGGGCCTGTGCTCTCAACGTGTCGGTCAAAATAACGGCTACGATGTGACCTTAAACGATGCTTTCCATACCCCCATGTCCTGGGGTGGTGGGTCCTGCCCGTGTCACGGAACAGGACTGTCCTGTGCCAGGTTAAGCTGATGGTAAATGGCCTGAATACAACAGAATATTAAAAAAAGACAAAGAGATTCTACTGCAATCAGTAGAGTTAGGCCTGCGTACCAGGGATGCATTGCGGCGCAATGGTTTCTTGTTGGAAAGATTTGAGCTTCCCTCAAAACAGGGATCAAGGCGCGGCGGCGCGGTGCTGATCACGGTTTGGGTGAGGACTGGCCTCTGTCTGCCTGGTTTTTCTTACAGTCACGACAATTTATCCTCTTCGGTTATTCAGTAGGACTGTGTTAGCAGAGGATGAAGCAATGATTGTTAATGATGGGGGAAAAAAGGTCCAAGCTGGTGAATCCTGCGTGCTTTTGTTACTTATTAAAATTTATCTGTTGAATATTCCTCCATGGGAGACTCAAAGAGAGAACTGGCCCTTCAGATCCAGGTAACCAACCATCCTGTGTCTATTAGCAGTGCTTTACTTAAAAATCTAATTTATTCCAAATGTTGCTTCCAGATGATCCAAAGAGAAGTGCTGACAGATGCCTGAGCTGAGGAGAACACAGTAAGGGGAAGGAGAAAGGGCATGACACGTGTCCATCTCGTCGGGAAATTTTGTCGCCTTGCCAAAACCCCAAAAACACTCGAGTTGCCAAACTCCCTTTCTCTCTCCCTCTAAATCAGGTCAGTATGCCACGCAGGAAAGCAGGCTGAACAGCAGTGTCCTTGAAGGAGCTAGCGCGGCTCGCTGATTTTTTAAATTGAAAATAATGAACCAGATGTTCGGAATAGATTGGGAAAGCTCCAAACGTGGGACTGCGTGTTGCTTGGGGTGCTTTTCTCCCTTGGTGCTGCTGGGTGCCTCGCTTCCCTCCCCACACGTTGTCCTTGGCCCGACGTAGGGCAGGGTGTTTGTCCTCCAAACCTTTTCCTGTGTCATCCCACACCGAGTCACCGCTGACCCCCATCCCAGCGCCACAGCGATGCCCGGAGAAGGGACAGGGCAGCTCCTCCTGCATCCCTCCCTCTCCGTTGGTTTACAGACTTATTTAGAGCCAGAAAAAAAAAAGCATAAGAAGAAAAAAAAAAAAAGAGTTACCTGACTTGTCCTTTTGCGTGCGGCTTGGCTGCTGCCCCAGCTCGCTGGAGCGCGGCTCGGCGGTCCCCGAGCCTCCCAAGCTCTGGCACAGGCTCGGCTTTCAACCCGAGCAGAAGCCAGGCGCTGAGAGCGGTGCTTGTGGGAGATGTTTGCGTGTGGTAATGCGCTCAGCGGCTCCCGGTCTAAGTATTGAAAAATGCAAAACACCCTGGAAAAACTGCCGCCCTTTGGGGCTTAACTGTTTGGTGATCAAGTAACAAGCAGCTAATTGTTGTAATAACGAGGTTAAAAATACATTTGTTCCCTCTTTTATTGCTTACTTAAGAGAGAAGTTAAATCTGACTTCCCAGCCTTGTTTGAAAAAAAAAAAAAAAAAAATCTTAACAGACTTCTTTTCTCTTCTGCACAGAGGTATTGCTGTTTACTTCACTCTTTTTACTCTACTTCATATTTAATATCTTAGAATTTATTGATTTACTATTTGAGTCATTAGAAAGTTCCTGATTTTCAGGTCTTAGCAAGGATTAACCTTTCAAGACACTGTCTCACAGACGTGCGTTAACTTGCTGAACGGCGTGTTGCGCGCGAGCGTGGCTTGCGGCGAGATAGATCTCCGGTGGCAGCATCTCCTGTTTGCAATACGGCAGCGGTCCACAAGCTTGTGTCGTCGAGGAAAGGTGACAGAAAAGCTGAAAAGTGACCCTAGCATCTCTACCGCTGACGTCTGACAACACGCTAGGTGTCCAGCGTACGTACAGGGCGTATACACCGTTAACGCCTTCGCCCTGGTCTTCAGCGTGAAAATACACAAGCTCCTCCGTGAACATCGGTTGATCTGTGGTCCTTCCTCCAGCAATCAAGTATAGTGTTTAATTTTTTAGGACAAAACCCACATGACTGATGAGCACTTCACAAACAGACCTAAACCCCTCCTGGCAGGCTGCTTCTCTGCTTTTACGATGTGGTTTGCCGTGTCAGACGACTGTGTTTTATCCTAACTTTTCCCAAAAGCGTCCGGCATGATTTGGGTTTATTCTCCCAGCGATCGTACGCGTTGTGTGTTCGGAATCACCAACTCTGTCGCCTGGAGGGCTGCACAGTGCTCCTGAGGCAGCAGGTGAGATGCTTTAATGATGCTCGTTATAGATAAAATATATTTTTTTAATATATCTATAGATATAAATTATTTTTAATATATATATATAAAACTTTGAGATGCCCATTACAAAGCTGGTGCTGTCAGTTGACACTGAAGAACTCTTGGAAGCAGCTTGACGAAGAGTTGCCGCGGTTTTGGTCAATCTCTTGGTGCTCATAGAGCCAAAGGTTTTACTGGTTTGGGGGTTTTTTTTGGTTTTTTGCTTTTTGCCCTGTATTTTACTTTCCTCCCTCTACATGTTCTCCTTTTGCACGCTTGGAAAGCGGAAACATCCAGAAACAGCTGGAGCTGCTGGGGTAAGAAGAAAACCGTATCGGCGATTAATTTGGATGGGAATAACAGGGAGTTGTTGATGGGAGGTCAAGGCTACAGTACGTCATGTCTAACTGGCCTGTTTACCTTCCAGAGTTCTTTCAGAATGTTTCTTCACTCTTTTAATTTTTTTTTTTTTTTTTTTTTTTTTGAAAATGGAAAATCTGGGGGTGGTTCTTTCCTTTCTGCTTGTAATCTCTGGGTTTAGTTAAACCCACAAAAATGCTGGGAGAAATTGCTTAATCCTGCTGAAGTCTGTCATCATCTTTCAGCACGATATAAATTTTTCTTTTTTTTTTTTTTTGAGGAAACGGTTGTTTAAAGTGTTTTTTAGGCCATGACAGAAGATGATATCTATGTGTGTTATGGAAAGTTTTTTACCAAGTACAACTAACATATTACAAAACCAGTGTTCTGCACATTCTGTTTTTAGGGGTACGTTGAGGAAATGTCCTAGAGAGTTGGGCTGAAGGGGCTCCACGTGCCACGCTCAAGCCAGCAGAGGTTTCACCACCCATGATGACTAAGAGTGCGTAGCTGTGAGAGCTTTGCTTTCTGCTGTGTTCGGTTTTTATGTGTGAAAGATCTCGCTCTTAGTGCAAAGCTCAGCTTCTTGGCTTTGTGGCATGGCTGCAGCCTGCTCCAAAGGCAATACTGTCTTCTCCCTCTTTGCTACTTCTAAAATCACCTTCCTTTGAAAATACATGTTGTATTCTGGGTGGTTACAGGTTTGGCAATTACCTCTTCGTGCACTTGGCAGGATAAGATCTGTAGGAGAACAAAATAGATTTATAGATGTCTATAGGCCCTGGCTTCCCACAGGAGTTATTGGCAAGAACCCTTGTTTTTTTTTTTGCCAAAATGTCCATGATTCAGCACTTCTCCTTCTCTTCGCCTTCCACCCTTCCAAAAGATCTGTTTGTAATTTGTGTTCACGTCATCACCTAATCTAGGAAAACGAGATCTTCTCGACCGTAGCACTTAGGCCCTTATGGCTGTACTTCAGACTAAGAGCTGATGCTGACCTCAACTTGCTCTTGAACTCTTTTTAGCAGCCTGAAAACATCTAGTTTCTCATAACCAAACTGAATTAGCAGCAAAACTCACTATTTGTTTATTTTTGACAAGCTTTAGCACAAATTCTGCGAAGCTCCTGTACCTTTTATGTTCTGAGTATGGTCACAAACTTTCCTGGGTTGTAGCAAAGTACCCATGTGCTTGTACAACAGGTTTTCCGTGCTTTTCCTCCGTTGAGGTTCCAATGATAATAAGGCAACGCGCTGTAGAGTACCGGGTTGGGAAGACATCTCTTGAACGCCAAGCCTGTGTCTCTTGGTGGCAGAAGCTGTACAGAAGATTGCTTAAGTTGAGCTGGCTGGGAGGTTACCCGCACTATTTCCTGAGACAAATATGCGGTTTCAGCAAAAGGCAGTGTTTCTTAAAAAAAAAAAAAAAGAAGATTTGGAGGAGCAGGGGAATTAAATTCTCGATCAAAGAAATCGGGAGGAGACATTTCCTCTGGGAAATGTTGATGCAATGTTGATACTTGTCTGCTTTTGCAGCGGTGGCTCTGTGCCAGGGTTCTGGCTAAAAACCGCGGCCGCTTAACGCTGTCCTGTGGCTGTAACTCGCTGTGGGGTAGGTGCTCTGTCAGGAGATCGTCACACACGTGCCGTAATGGGCACGAGGCCTCCGAACCCCGTTTCACAGCCGCTCGTCTGAGCAGGTTCGTCTGGTTGACTCCCCGCGAGAAGTATTTGAGCCAAGAACGCTCTGAGCTCCCACGCTTCACGGGAGGTTGGAAAAAAAAACCCGTGACCATTTGTGTTGCAGATTAGGACAAAGCCAAACGGTATTTCAAATGGGAGAAAACGGTGATCTTGAACTGTCACCCACGGCCCACCTTAAGGTCTGGTAAGTCAGGCTTGATAGGACAGATACACAGTGGCACTAGAGACAGTCAGAGGCTGAGCCAAAATATTTTGGAAGGGCTGCAATAGGAACGGGCAGGGCAGATTGTTCTTCTTCCGTCATCAGCTTAAAGAAATGAAGAGTGAATAAATGCGTTTGAAACACGGAGCAGTTCAGTAGATTGGCTAAGGACAACGACAAGAGCTCTGACGTCACCTTGTGCCGCGGCATGGGGGAAGTGAGGAGCAGGTGGTAAACTTTGGGTTGGAAGAGTGTTGGAACCAGAACATCACTGGCTTGCTTGGGAAGGTGTGGGAGACCGGCATCCCACCTTGTTCTCCATGTCACAAGGCTGCTGCCAGGTAGTAGGTAAAGCTTGAGCTTTTCTCTCCAGCGCTAAAAGTAAAACGACTCTTCGTTGTTTTCCTGGAGTTCTTCTCGGCTCTTCTGTTGGCTGTGGGCATTGGGAGGATTCACTGGGGGCTTTACAGTGCTGAGGTACTCCAAAATGACTGCCAAACATGGTTCCTACAGCTCAGAGGAGCTGCCTAGCAGCATCAAGTTGGATAATTTTGCCTTAGGAGGGACCATACACCTGGGTCATAACAGATAAACCAGAGTTGATCCAGTGGGCAAAGAGAAGGCTCCCAGCATCACCCCGTCTTCCTTAAGAAGACCAATTGCAGCCAACTCTTAAAATTTACTTCACTGAGAGCCTCTTATCGAATTACGTGATGGATGAGGAATGTGTTCCTTTTGCCTGCTTTATTTTACCCTACTTTAGCTGCTTTCTTTTGCAAGGCCTGTCTCTTACGGTACGTCTTCGCTTGATATAAGGGCTGCTTCTCAAACCTACCTTGTTCCCACCCTAATTAAGCGTAGAGAGAAAATATTGCTCAACACAGCCTTGAAACATGAGCAGGAGAAAAGACTCATCTGGATTATTTTTGATTGATTGGTTTTTTTCTTTATTTTATTTTTTTTTAATTAACTGAGCTAGTGGCGATGCTGGCGATGGCAGAGGCCAACACCAACTTTTTCTATTCACAGCTCAGGTAGGACAGGGTCTGTGATGGGAGGTATTGCACGAATTCTGGGCAGCTCCTTGCTCTGGAGAGCTCATGGTCCCAGCAGGGAGATGGGAACCAGGGGAAGGTCATACATGGCAGAGTGAAATACGTGGCACGGGAAAGCAGAAATGCCAGGTTGGAGGATGGGGGTCGTTAACTCAATCTGCCACCCGGGCTAAAACCACTCATCAGGTTTCTTTATGGTGAGACAGCGATCGCTTCTCGGGTTCTCACTTTGCGAGGCAGGAGGAATTATCTCCCCTGCCCCTTCCCGGCGGCGTCCGTCTCACTCAGGCTGTAAATCCAGGGTGCTGTGTGGCAAACGGTACTTTTGGGGGCTCTAGTGTCCAAGGCTGAGAACAAAACACCATGACAAGATGACTCCACTGAGTCATCTGCCCTGGGAACAGCATGCGCCATCACTGGCTTCTGGAAATTGTTACAGCTGTTCATTTCCCAGGCCAATCCCAACAGGAAGCATTCACTGTAAATTTAGGCAGGAGAGGAATTGCTTGGACTTCTAATCAGCAGGGCCTGAGGGATGACCTGGACTTGGCCTTTGAAGGTCCCTTCCAACCCAAACCGTTCTGTGATCTCCTCGTTTGGGGGCAGATGCTGCAGCTTGGCGAGGCCATTGGTACGTCATTCCCCGTGACGTCTGCCCTGCTGCATTTACCTGGTGCTGAGAAACGAGTGGTTCTACCACCCATCCTGCTTCCTGACGACCAACCAAAGAACCAAAATACGAACGTCAGGTTTTTGGTGGGCTCCAGCCGCGCCTCTGAGGGCAAGCGTCCATCTTTGGGGCCTGAGCAGCTGACTTCAAACTGGGCTCACCCAAAGCCTGCGCTCGGAGAGCCCAGATCAACTTCCAGGCTTTGTGCACCAAGGAGGCCTTTAGCAGGAAGGAAATGAAGGGGAAAAAATAAAACTCAGGGTTTCTGAGCTACATGGAAAAATCCTGCTGTGATCCAAGAGCCAGGGTTCGTTGTAGCCACGCACTGGATAGGAGGAAGGAGGAATCATTTCCTCAGGCCTCCTTTTGTGCCTGTTAAATAATTAAGGCCTTTCTAGATCTACATGACTAGTTCAAGCCTGAGCACCTGGAAAGCTCTAGGTTGCTTGCAGGCCAAAGAAAACATGTTTTTGCTATTAAAAGCACTCTCATTTTAGCTCGTCAGCCTATGCATTTCTCGGAGACCATGCGAAAGTGAATTTGGGCTCTTTTCTCTCTTCTCCTCACATGCAGCTATTCAGTTGGCCAAAGGTTATGGAAAGTTTCTGACCTCCCTGGAGAGCAATGTCCCACGCTGGGGATGGAAGGTAAAAACTCTTGTTTTATCTTATTGCAGCTTGCATCATCCTCCGGAACACCAACACCCTCGAGAGACAACCAGCACACGATGCCGGCTGGCTGCAGATTTCTCCACCGGACCCGGCTGGTGGGGTCATCGGGACCTGACGTTGGCAATCCCCAGCAAAGCTTCCGAGCTGACGGTAAGGCGAGACACGCCACCCACGGCGGGGAGAGAACCGCTCTGCGACGAAGTGACCGGAAGGAAATCTCAAGCTACTGCCAATAACACAAGGGCAGAAATGTGCTTTTTCATGATGAACTGATGTAAGGGTGTGGCCGAGAGTTAGTCTATTTTTTTTTTTTTTTTTCAATATTACTTCATAGGGCACTTGTGAAAGACATGCCCTTCTGCAGCGTTGGCTTTTCCTTAACTGGAGGAATTTGCAACTTCTTTTACAGGAACTCATGGGAAGATGCCCCTGATCCAAGGTGCTGCAGGTTGATAGAAGGTTGCCATCTCTGCAAACCTCTTCTTAGACAGAAGGTGGGAAGACACCACGAAGGTGTTGGATGCTGTACTGCTGTCAGTGCCCAGCTTTGATTAGCTCTGTACGCGTCCTTCACCGAGATGCCAGTAACAGAGCCGGGGCTCTACCACCGGTGTCCGTACCTCAGCTAACCCGCTTGCGTTTTATGCAAGGTGAATCATTAGCTTTGCTTTTGGTGGGTTTGGGTGGTCTTTTTTTTTCCATTTAGGCATTAATACTTTATTTAATATTGGTGAATTAGCAATAGAATAAGGAGATAACCTGGTAAATGAAACCTTTCACACTAAGGTGTCCAAAATTAGACACGCATGCAGTGGCAACTTGATTTTCAAAGGCTTTGTAAGGAGATCCTGGGGCGACAGGCACCATCTTGGGCAGCCCGTGCGTAGGAGCAAAGCCATCTCTCCACAGTGACCTTGGGCGCTGGATGTCTGCACTGCCAAGGGGCTTGGGCTATGGGAAGAAGCTGTACGATTAACTTTTCCTTGGTTTGAAGAAAATACTCCCATCCTGCCTACGTTTCTGGTAACAGGAGGTCCGTGCGCAGGCTCTGTCGCAGATTGTGTTTATCAGCATCCTCCCCTCATCTGACTTCTCTCACCTGTGCTTGTGGCAGAAGAGAGCAGAGATCCAGGCTTGAAAAGACACGTGCCTCCAGGTCTCTTAATCCAGTGCCTCTGATGGGAATATTTTTGAGCCTTTTCAGATACACAGATGTTGTAGACAGCTCTTGCTACCCTAGCTGTCAATTTAGCGAGCTGAAGAGAGCTGCTTGCTTCCCTCGGCACCTGGAAAGCTGGCACGGAGGGTTTTCACTGCGGCTTGGAGGTAGGATCATAGAATCTTTAAGGTTGGAAAAGACCTCCAAGATCATCAAGTCCAACCATCAACCCAGCACCACCATGTCCACTAAACCATGTCCTGCGGTGCCCCACCTACACGTTCTGCAAGGCTTTCCAGGCGGGAGCCCAGCATCACCCTCAGCCCTCACAGCTCCCTGGGGACCAACTGGGAGAGGCTCCGGGAATGCTGATGACTCGGCACCGTTCCCGTGCTGCTCCACTGGGACAGCGGGCAGAGTTATCGCAGGGCTCAGGAGCGCTCACCGTGGCTCCTTGCTCCCCGCTGTGCCTGCTGCCATCAAAGAGGAATAAAAAGAGATGGTTCCTGCCCCCCAAACAGCAAACCTTTATAATTTGGGGGGTTTTTATGTTATTAATGGAGCTGCCCCTACATTTATTGTTACAAGATCAAACCATTTGTTTCCATGGGGCGTGCTAACATAATCCATTTTTTATTCCTTCTCAGCCATCTCGTTTAAAAAAGAAAAATTCTTAGAGGTTTCCTTGGTAAAGCGCTGCAGAAATACTTCCGCGTGACGTATTTATGCACGCCGTCGCTGATCGGAATTCAGCCCTGCACTGCAGTAATCGCTGATAAGTTGTAATGTTTATAAACGTTGCTTTGAGATTTAAATTTCAGAGACGAGCCTCGGAAACAGATCCTATTAGAACACACTGTAACCAAATAGGGTCCCAACAAAGAGAAATAAGGAAAACTAATTTTGTATCCGGGCATTACCATTCTCCCAGATGTTGGGTGCCATCTGCTAGGGTTTTTTAGCTCTAAAGTTTTATAGCACCTAGAAGCCCAGTGATTTTTTTTTTTTTTTTGCAAGGGAAGGATATTCATGATAATAACTCAGGGTGAAAATTTTCTGTTGGTGAAGAACAGCACAGCATGTTCAGGGGGACTTGGCTTCGTAAGCAGGACCACGACGGGCGCCGCGAGGACGTTGGATTCTCTCTCTCTGCGAGCGAGAGACGCAGTTCCAGCTTCCTATCCCAGGTGCTGCAGGAAGGTAAGGAAAGTACATCTCCATCGGCATTCCCACCTCCGGGCTGCCACAACCATCAGCGCTCCTGGGAGGGACTTCTGCACATCAGGAGGTTTATATCTTCCAACCTGTTCATATCTGAGACTCTCCCAGTTTATTCTGGCACAGCTGGCTTTTACTATTGTTTTGAAGACATCCATACTGGTGTGACACGTATTTAAGTGCCGTTCACATGTCCTGCTTGGAGATGCACCTCCGGGTGGTCTCAATTCCAACTTTACCAGTACGTGCTCGTTACATCAGAGGTCTATTTAGACTCCCTAGAGCTCAGGTTCTTACTGGAAATATTGAAAAGCCTTATCTAGTGTTGGTTTTTGCTCCGAATCCCAGTGATTTTGCACAAAGATGAGATTTATTAGAGGCTTGAATACTCAGCTGTGTGCGTTATTTCCATTGG
>WHYT01015708.1:200867-213261 GCA_009806455.1 Tetrax tetrax | reverse complement strand
GTAAGGAATTAAAATTACTTCTCTAAGTATATAATGTTTAGTATCCATACTATGTATAGTATGTTGACAAGTAGGAGCAGGTTCAGATATAACCATCAGAGCACTGAGAAATTAGAAAATATGTATATGCTTTGTGATAAAAGGACTTAAGCATCTTTACCTACACAGTTTATAAAAGAGAAAATGTGCTGTTAGTGTTGTATTTGCCACAATCCTCTTATAAGGAAGGTTTCCTAGGTAGGAACTCAGCAGTCCAGGCCTGTACAGTGGATTTTCCTGGATGTCATCTTCAAGGAAGTTAGAATATGTTTAAATGTGACTAAAAGACCAAAAGGATTTAAAAAAAAATAGTTGAATTTTTAAATTTTAAATAGTGACTGATAGGAAACAGAGAAGGTCTGTAAATGGCTCTTTTGCACCCTTGCAGGTACTTTGCTCAGTCAAATAAGCCTTCGAGATTTCAGAAAAGTGTCTGCAGCTCGCTGTGGTTCTTAGGAAGAGATGTAGCTGGCTGCTGACTGCTTCTTTCAGAGCCTCTTGGACTTCATGGGAGCTAGAGACCCTCAGCTTCTTGCTGTAATTCCCTCTCTAATGACCTCTCAGAAACCCAGTGCAGTGTGGAAGCATTTCCCTGCTAGGCAGGCTCAGTAACACCCAGGGGACTGGGTACAAGCTGTCATCTCTCGTAACTGTTATCAGTGTTAAGGAAATGATACAACACTCAGCTGTCAAACAGTCCATCACACCAAGTCTGAAGATTTGCAAGTAGGAAGTACGTAATCTTAGACTAAAAATAGTTGTATTTTAAAAAAAATTAGTACAGCAGACCAGTTACACAGAACAGTAAATTTACATTATCTAAATATCAAGTTATTTAATATATCAAAGATTATGATAGATTTTTTATTTATATTTTCTAATGTTTTGCTATTGTCTTCAGTGCTTATGAACAGTGACAAAAATCTTAAAATTCCTACTGTAAACAGTTCTGCATTTTATGTAATAATTTACAGATGCCCATTCTGAAAGATGAATGCTACTGTGCTTATTACTATTCTAATGCTTATTCTGAAATGGTGAGATGTTGTAGATAGATACCAGTAGAGAACTAATCCCATAACCCTCACAGTATGTCACATCACATCGTTATGTATTTTCTACATCTAGCAATGAATCTGCTCAATGTGCTCAAGTACTTGCCAAAATATTTGAGCATTTGAGAATGCGGCTATAAAGTACACCAATAAATGAATCTTCAGTTTAAGTTGCAGTAGTATCTTATGAAGGAAAGAGAAATAAAAAAGATTTTAATTGTTTGAGAGTAAACTTTTATATTATATTACAGACACAAATTGTCCCCATGCAACCTTGTAAAGCCAAGTTGTTATTTTTTGACATACATGAGAACGGAATAATTATAATTTTTCCTTATTACACGTGTATGTAAACCTTTGTGATTGACATATGTTTCTGATTAAAAACTCCCCCCTAAAATATTTAATGTTTCAAAACATGTTTGATTCCATCCACAACAGAACTGTACCCTATTTTCTTACACAAACCAGGTTTCCAGATTACTAAAAGAATGTGAGGTTTTCTTCCCTATTTGAACATAATCTTCTCTAATTGTTATTCATTACCCTTCTGTTAAGGTAGCAAAAATCACAGAACAGTGATCCACAAAGTTTAAGTAAGTTTACTGGAAATAAAATTTGAGCACATTTTTTTCAGCTGTCAATTACTTCACAAGCACTGAAACACTGATTTCTTATTTACAGAAATATTCACGTTGTAGGAATGCAAAGGCTTTCTGGACTTTGTGATCATGAGACCAAAATATTGTCCTAATATACCATTTCAACAAAGCTCCTTGTCAATGAGAAGTCTGGTCAATGTCTGCTAGAGAGATACTGAAAGAAAAAGAGAAAGAAGAATGGAGTATAACTTCATATTTTCATTTTAGGAGTCCTGCTACAACTTTAAGCAAATGAAAAAGAAGACATGAATATAATCATCAACTCTATGAATTTTTTAATATAGTATCTTACTCAAAAATTTTTATTTCAGAAATATTTTTTTTCCCAAAAACATTGTACTGTCAGTATTCCTTCCCCCTGCCCTGGCATTTACAATATGTTTTTGTACTTTTTCTTAAAAATATTATCAAAATGCTTGAAAAATGTATATTTAGCAGAATATGGTGTTCACTAACACCATTAGCCTATTCACTAACACCATTAGCCTATTCACTAACACCAAATGTTCATTTAGAAAAAAAAAGAAAAAGAAAGAAAGAAAATAAAAAGTCTGATTCAAAATCTGTGATATCGCTAATATTTGATATTATCATTTCTCACAGGAAGTTGTTTCTCTTTTTTTTTAGGTGGTGAAACATACACGATGTAGATCTTTCTTGCTTAACAAGGTACTGTTAATACATACAAAATGTACAACAGTTTTTCTAGTACCACCTTTCGAACATGTACACTTTGTTTTCTTGGTAGTGCTCACTGTCTCCTAGGAGATGAATCACATTGTCAAAGGGTAGGTGAAACTAAAAATCAAAACAGAACTTATTAACTGGTTGAGGATATTCTTAATGTCTACCTTCCCCTCAAGCAAAGCAGGGAATCTGAATCATAAGGCCAAGAACATAGACACAGAAAGGAAAGAAAAAATAATCCAACCATCTGTTTTCTATCTAACTGCATGAAAGAATACCAGAATAGCAGGAAATTCAAGAAGGAAAAAAAAGAAGATGACGACTTTGGAAAAGAAAAGCAATTAATAAGGAGAGTAGTTGCCAAATCATAAAGGGCACCGTTATTTAAGTAAGCAGCACCATGAGGTAGTACCACCAAAACAGCAGGACTCTTGATACCCCAGCACACTTCAGGTGCTGTAGGTCTGTTCCACAGCATCAGACAGCTAACCTTGTATCTTCTGTGACTGCAGCCCTCCTATCCACCCATCTTTCCCTTGCACTAGAAAACTCTCAGCATGACTTGTTGAGAGCCAGTAGACCTGGAAGACACCTGTAGAGAAGAGACCAAGAAACTGCGGCTCTCAAGGCCTAGCATCCCAAGAAAGCTGCCCAGAAAACAGCAAGGAAACTAGGACAGGTTTGTTTACAGTTTTTACTTTTACAGGAGATAATGGACTCCAGAGCATTCTCATAACGCATTTGTTTGATAAATCAATATTTTGCAATAAAAAATTGCTCCACTCAGGGAATTCCTGGCTAGGATTATTTAGTCTAGTTTTCAAAAAAAAACCCCAGACACTTTAAATATTAGATATTCCACTCACTTTGAGTGAGAAGAACAAAATTTTTTATATAAAAATTCTGAAGTGCCTAAAGAAGCAATTGTCAACTGTAGTTGTGTACTATATGATGCATTATTATTATGGTTTTGAGAAGGTTTAACACAAAGAAGCACGATTTTTCTCCTTTTTGCACTGAAGTACTTTTTCATTAAATATATCAGTCCTTCTGAAGGATATTTTGTAAAATGTAGCATTTTCCTCCTCGTATTTGTGTTGTGCCCTCTTTTTATCTCTCACACATACATACACAATCAAAGCCACATGCACATACATGCACATGCACCCTTCTGCCTGTTCTTCCAGAGGCTTAAATGACAGGCAGTCTTATTCCAAAATCCACCATTTTATAAGAACGATACATTTTCTTTCCCCCCACAGCACTAAATGACTCAAAAAGGCCCTGCTTCAAGATAGCTGTCATTGCACTGCCTTGCATTTCTGTCCACTTGCCTAGTTTGTGGAGCGGAGGGTGATGAGAAATCAGGAAGGATGAGTGGGTGGCGGTGGTTGGTTTCTATTTGGAAAACTGTAGAATTCTTTTATCTGTCAATGATATAACAGAGTCTGACGTGTCTAGCAGTAGGCAGAAGCAGTTGTCAGTAGTGGTATAATTTATTAGTATGTCTTTTTGAATAAGAGGGCTGACAGACTAACATGAGAACAAAGGGGAAATCTGCCAAGTCATTGGCTTGCACTTCAGGCTCAGACTGCTGATAGCCCACTGTGGAGTGTACACAGCATTAAATATGTATTGATTAATTCAGTGGCACAGTCCACTGACTGCATTGTAAGCGATAAGGACAACGACTAAGGCATCAGTTCCTCTTCTAGCTGAGAGTGAGTGTCCCATGCCCAACACACTGACTTACAAAATCCTCACCAGGAATAGCTAAAGTTGCCCACAAACAGGATGGCCTGGAAGAAGATTTTTTTTTGTGCACATTGTAAAGCAACAACAAACTGACAATGAAAAAAAAAAAAGATGTGATGGATAAAGAAAAATATTTTAAATCCACACAAGTAGTAATTATTACCTAATAATAATACCGTAAGAAAATCAACGTGATTGATGACATTGTGCTGTGGTTGTTTGAGATCTAGAGTGAGTATCATCCAAAAGAAAAGAGAAAAATAAATTGTCTGCTTATTTGATGAATATTAGAAAGTGATAGTGAACAGAAAATACCTGCCTTTTTATTTTTTACTACTGCTGTGGGAAGTGTCAGAAGGAAGGTGACACAAGAGCAGTCCTCAGAGTGCCCCTGCATAGCACCACACACGGGATCCAATCCAACACAGATTTGTGATAGCTACTAAATATTGTTTAAAAAGACAACATTTAACATCATTGTTAAAAAGCCAACATTTCCTGAATATATAAGTTGTTTGTGTGGTTGGGTTTTTTGGTGGAGTTTTTTTGAGGGAGTTTTGGTTGTTTATTTTTTCCTGTAGAACTTCATGAACAAAAAGTAACTATAGTAACTCCATGGTAACAACCAGTAAATAATAACGTCTTAATGGTGAATCCTGAATGTGTTATACTGAGGGAGAATCAAAACACAAAAGACCAAGAAATTTTCAGAAATTTATGCCTCCAAATATCATGGACATGACTGCAGGCAAGAGCTGCTTCAGTACTTCAGGTTCATTATCTTAAAGAGTTTATTATAAGTCTTTTAAAGTATTTGCCATGAAAAGAGAAATAGAACCTGAATTAACAAGTTGATAATGAAGCCAAAGAACAATTCCTAATTCAATCTATTGTTACCTGATACTGTGCTATTAATGTTGGAGAAGAAGGGAGCAGTGATTTGGGGGAAGGTTTAAGGGGTAATGGTTTTGTTCAGCTTCTCTGTGGTCCTTCAAAAAGAGTGAAGTCTTATGCTGAAGTATTTTTGTACAATTCTGTCTTTAATCTTCTCAGTTGGTGGAAAATGTGCATCTTTAATAAGAACTCTTTTAATAATTATTTTATGCAGCTAAGATCTGAAAAATGCATTTCAGTGAAATGCATGCAAAGATTTTGTTGATCCTAATAGATGATAGGTTCAACTTGCACTTGCTGAACTTTCAGAAACAGAGGTCTGTATTAATTTTTTCTGCACTGGACTCTGTCTTCCCCTCTACCCTCTCTGAATGATAGAAAAATAAAGGCACCTTTTAGTAATCTTGTCAATAAAATGTATTAATAAACCTGGTTGTAATTGGAATATTGGATTTATTTTTCAAACAAATGAAAAAAATTGTGAGCAATTCTAAAGCCTCTTTTTTTTTGTGTTGAATATTTTGCTTATATTTTAGAGCTCAACTTCATAGTTATGTAGACCTTGGAGATTGCATTAAACTTTCCTGGGAACATGTTATTCCATAACAAATAATTCTATTTTCTTGCAGCTTCCTTTGAAGTAGTTTGCATTGGTGACAATTCAATAGAGTGTTTGTCACTGAACTTTTGACCTGATCTATTCTCTGAGTTCCTGTATTGCTAGAGTTGCATATTTCCCAGACTAATGTTAATTGATTTATTGTACTGGGAATGTTGCACAACTTTTTTTCATATACTACCTATGGGAGGACAGAGCTTTCTGTGAGAAAAAGCTGTGAAGTGATCCTTGTTGGTGTGTTGGAGTCTCCTGAGACATTTAATGGCAGTGTTGTCTCCCAGTGGGCAAATTATAGATCACTCCATGGAAATGCTAAATAATCTGAAATGCATACTATTAAAGATATACAACTGTGTTCTCTTTCATATTCAGAACTCTTGAATCAATCTTTATTTTTGGGATAGAAGTCAAGCTTTATTCTGGAAACATCATAGGTCTTGCAGAAGCAGAGATGGTGCCATTACCAGTCTTTCATACCTATAAGCATTTCTGAAGCCAAAATGTGTCAGAGTGTATCAGCCTCATTGAGAAGCAACAGTCTGTGTAAAAATATCTTCTTGTAAAAAAAGAAATTTTTCTGCAGCTAATAAGAATATTCAGATTCTATATGGCCTCCCAAAAAGTTTTAGAAGACTCTTTTGTAGTCTCAATTTTTTGATCAAATCTTAATTCTAGTGTGTGCTTTAATCTCTAGACTACTGAAAAACAAATATAAGAAACAATATAATGAAAACACACACTAGAAATACTATTTTAGCTTTGCAGTATAAGGAAAAAAGAACATTTGGTTCTAAAATTTTTCAGAAGTAATTTTCTCAAGGATTTAAATGTAAAAAAACAATCTTTATTCTAGAATAGTGAAAGCTTGAATGGAATCCCCAAAACTACTCACAGTTAGCTTGTTCAATTAACTTGTTATACTTACTAGGAAAAAAAATATAGTAGTCAAGGGAATGATGACTATAATATGAGAACAGAGCAAGTCAGATACCATGAGAGAGCATTTTTTTTTTCTTAGTCATGTTATTTAGGGACCTTAACAAATGGGTCACCACTTCCATTAGTTATGTGATAAAAGGCTTATCTTCACACAGACACAGGAGAACATGATTCCAATGGTGAAAAGCAGGGACAGATTTCAAAGACGTCTCAAAGCCTGTGGGGCGTCACTGCTTAGCAAACAGCATTGGGAGACTGACTAAGACTGGTCATGGGATGTTTAAATGAGAAACTGAAGGTGGAGAAAGCAAAGGATCATTTGGGAAGGAATAAGCACAGTAAGGTAAAGAGATAAGGAGATAAAAGGGGCTGGTCACATATTAACTGTTGCTGGTTGGGATGTGTGTCTGGCTGTGCCCTGAACCCTATCAGTATGGTCTCTCCTCTCTTCTTCTAAACTCCATTTTTAAGTCATTTCATGGGTGAGGGACTCTCTATTCTATGTTGGTGTGTGTGTAGGTGGGTCTGAGGGCCAGCATGGGAATGTGGGTCAGAGGGACCATGTGTTTTGAGCTCAGCAACTAGAGGCAGCACGGTGCTTGTGTGCGGTGTGAGTGCTTGTACCAGTGTATAAGCCTACAAAACATCAGACTGGAGTATCCAGCAAACAGGATAAGACACTTGGGAGCCAGGTATTGGAGGTGCTGGATACTGGAGAGACCAGTATCTGGGCTGGATACTGGAGGGACCAGAAGATCTGCAAGTTAGCTGCTGGAGGGACCAGGAGGTCAAAATACGTGACTGAGGAGTCCATAGACTCTGGGGTTCAGCTCCTGGTGTGGCCATAGGTCTGGGCCAGCTACTGAAGAGACCTGTTTACATGTGTCTGTGCAACTGGGAGACCACGTGATTCTGGGGCCAGCTGCTGGGTCTCTAAAGTCAATTACTGAAGGCATCTACATTGTATCTATCTATCTATCTATATGTAAATGTATATGTATTCTGCTAAGGTGCTTTTATCCTGAGAGTAGTTAGCAGCTGTTAGTGCTGTCTGCGTGTGTTGGGTTTTGGTGGTGGGGGAGTGGGCACTACAGGGATGGCATCTGCAAGAAGCTGCTAGAAGTTTCCCCTTTGTCTGGTGGACCTGGCCAGCTCCAGAGCAGACCTGGTGCTGGCTGAGGCCAAGCCAATCCCTCCTCTGTGATAAAGTATTAAGAAGGTGAAAACAAAGCAGCAGGATGGTGTAACCGTTTCGTAGGATTCCTACGCACAAAGATCACCCAACATATGATATTTAAAAGCACAACAGTATTTATTGCTCTATTATAGCCTTGCATAAGCAGTTACTAGCATAAGCAGTTACAGTTCCTAGCATAAGCAGTTACCAGCGTATTGTTTTCCCTTTATGAGCGTCTTACCACCCCGACTAAGCCGGAGACACCGCCAAGCAGGAGGATGATGATCAACAGGGTCAGAGCAGAGAAGGGTGGCAACCGCAGCACCCTCAGGGCGTTCCCTGTTGTTCGTAGAGTCAGTTCCAGCTCCTTTCTCACCCCTCCACTTGGAGTTGCCTTTGTTTATACCCTCAGCAGATTCAGTGGAAAAGTACTGACCAGGTGTTGATGCACGTGTGGCCAGCACATGCAGCAAGGCCTGCCAAGTACGTGCCCTGCTGGCTAACAGCGGTTCCCAGATAGCAGCAACATACTGCTCAGTAACAACCCTCCTAGCTCCCCTCTCTGAGATAACAACCCTCCTAGTTCCTCTCTCCAAGTTCGCGTTCTCACAGCTGTGTGCAGCTTGTAATTTCCCACAGTGGCCCTACATGGACCATCACTGAAATCTCTCACACAGATAGGGAGAGAAGAGTCGGGGGGTGTGGGCCTCACTCCCTGGCTTCCCACCAGGCAGCTGTCTGAATTGGACCTGATCCGAACTGGCCCAGCCCGGTCTGGCAAAGTAGAGCGGAGTGGAAAGAGAACGTGAGAGGAACACCTATGCAGACACCAAGGTCTGTGAAGAAGGAGGTAGAGGAGGTGCTCTACGCAAGATTTCCCTGCAGCCCGTGGTGCAGCCCATGGTGAAGCAGGCTGTCCTCCTGAAGCCCATGGAGGCCCACAGAGGAGCAGAGATCCACCTGCAGCCCGTGGAGGACCCCACACTGGGGCAGGTGGGGTCCACCTGCCTGTAGAAGGCTGTGGCCCATGGAGGGCCTGCACTGGTGCAGCCTGTTCTTGAGGGATTGCACCCTGTGGAAAGGACCTGTGATGGAGCAGTTCATGAAGGGTTGTAGCCCATGGGAAGGACTCATGCTGGAGAAATTCATGAAGGACTGTCTCCTGTAGGAGGGACCCCACACTGGAGCAGGGAAAGAATGTGAGGAACTGAACGCAACCCCCATTCCCTGTCCCCCTGTGCTGCTGGAGAGAGGAGGTAGAGAATTCAGAAGTAAAGTCTGAGAAGAAGGGAGGAGCCGGGGAAGGTGTTCTTAAGATCTTGGTTTATCTTTCAGTATTCTACTCTGGTAAGGGGAAAATGTTCTTAAGATCTGCTTTGTTTTTTTTCCTCTTGTTATCCTGCGTTGGTTTGATTGTTAATAAATTAAGTTAATTTTCCTTCAGTTGAGTCTGTTCTGCCCATGATGGTAACTGCTGAATGATCTCTCCCTGTCCTTATCTTGACCCTTGAGCCTTTTGTTATATTTTCTCCCCCCAATTCCCTTGGAGATTGGGGAGGGTGAGCAAGTGACTATGTGGTGATTTAGCTGCTGCATGGAGCTGAACCGCAACACTGCATTTGAGCAAGTGCTATATTTTCTGTCTTTGTTGACCTGTGCAGTCAACAATGTATATACATACGGTGTGTATGTGTATGTGTGCCTGTTGGGAACACACACTCAACTTCCCTCCAAGCTGGACCTGAGGACATGGAGCTGTGTCAGCCTTGCCTCTGTTGGAGTACCAGATTCAGTAACTTCTAACATTTAGGACCCACGGGATAAATGTACAATTTAAATGTTAAACCTTTCTTCCAAGAAAAAACAGAAGAATTTATTGTAAGTAGGTTTTACGTGAATGCTGAGAAATCTTTGCTTAACCAGAAAATCTCTTTTGTAAATAATGACTTCAGAGACCTTAAGGCAATTTATAGCTGGCTGAAGTGCACATAGAAACAGGAAAAGGGGTTTTAGATTTAAAGTAAGATGCTAAGTCTCCAGGGACCTAGTCCATAAAGGTATTTAGTAGTTAAGCTTTCCTTAGAGGGGACAATGTAGACATCAGTTATTGGGGAAGACAGATTATATATATCTTATAATTGATCAAACTGACTCCTTAGGGTGAATGGGTGTTTGTGTTGGGAAGACTCATTTTTGAAGACAGCATTCAAACAATCAATTAAAATAAGGCCTCATTGCAGCAATGTATACTTACTGCCCATTTTATTTTCTCAGAGCTTTGTAGGGAGCTTGATACTAGCAGCTATTCAACCTCAGTTACAACAACTTGTCTTTGTAAGAGGATGCACACCAATTTGATCCATTTTTTATCATCTTCATTATAATGAATTCTCTCTGAGCGAACATAGTCTTCCTGGTAAGGTCCTCCTGTGCAGTTCAAGAACCCATGTGTATACAAAGACGTCTTTCTCGTATATCCTTCCTGTTTCCCTATCCAGTGTAAATAATTCAGGCTCATACTGCTCATTTTGTATAAAGAAAATTTAAGAGAAAGCTCCAAGCTGTCTGAGGTGCCTAGATGCTCAAGGGACTCTTTAATCGTCATCTGATCCCTGCAAGATACAGGGAAATAACTTACATCCCAAGTACAATGGGCTATCATTCCCAGATGTATACATTATTTTATGAGCTTACACCAAGTCTGACAATTTCAGTGCATGTAAAAAAAAACCTCAGGATTGAGTATCCCTTGAGACTCACCCTACATTTTTCTTTCATTAAATTATTGCAATGAGAATACACAGCTATATTCTCTTCAGACTTTCAAAAAAGATTTTTTAAAGGATGATTTCTACAACAGAAAGTCTCTGCACAGCACTACTTTATTAGTTCTCTAGCACACTTTTATCAGCTTCCTCCTGAGAGCAACTCTATTACCATTTCTCTTTGGAGAAAACACAACCTTTCCTTGTAATCCTAAGGTCACATAGCTTAGTTGAGTGCTTAGCTGTTAGGTGATGCCTCTTTGAGCTGAGTCTGTACATTGACTGTGAAATAACCTTAGGCCTAGGGACAGGCTGATTTGAAAAGGCTTCCCTTTCCAGTTAGTTCTGGGTACATCCCATATATGTAGGGAAGCTTATATATTGTCCTGGTTTCGGCAGGGATGGAGTTAATTTTCCTCTCAGTAGCTGGTGTGGTTTGGATTTTGTGTGTGAAGAATGTTGATAAACACACTGATGTTATGAGGTCTTGCTAATGAGAGCAAGGACACTGCCCAGCATTCCAGGTCTTGCTAATGTGCAGGTGCAGGAAGCTAGGAGGGATACAGCCAGAATAATTGACCCAAACTGGTCAAAGAGAGTATTCCATGCCATAAACATCATACCCAGTGTGTAAGTGGGCGTTGCCCAGGGTGGAGGGGCATCTCTCTCTCTTCCCTTCATGCTCCTTTGCTTGCTGCTCAGTTTCGTTTCCATGATTGCTGCTGGGGGGAGGCTGTATTGGTCATTGACACATCGAGTGGTGAGAAATCGTGCATTGTTCATTTTGTATATTTTAGTATCCTTATATTTTTGTTATTATTGTAATTTTCCTTTGCTATTCTAGTAAAATGTCTTCATCTCAACCCATGAGTTTTCCTTTGTTCACAATTCTCTCCCTCATCCCGCTGGGGAGGGGGGAGGGTGAGCGAGAAACTGTGTGGTGACTAGAGCTAAAACACAACACCTGCAAATAAGGGGCAAGAATACCTATATGATAATTTGTTTCAGTAGGAAGTGACCAGGGATTTTCAAAGGTAAAGGAAGAGTTAGGTATCTGTCAGGGTGAATATCTCTACGTGACACCCTTTGAATTCCTTCTTCCTGGCTGTCAGCCTGCACAGTTGCCATCAGAAGTGGGATATATTTGCCGCTTGGTACTCCTTTCATCTTTCCTTGCTGTAGATGAGGTTACATGGTGATGTTAGGTTTTATCATCTGTGTTCATAGATTGTTGCTGTCTTTTTTTAGATCTGGAATTTATGCAGTGTCTTGACTATCACTTTTTGGTCAGGTACATTTCTCCCTTGTTGCTTTTGGTGAGGTAACTTTTACTGTTCTGTAACTGTTACTGTCAACACACTACACTGAATTTGTCATTCTGACAGGGGATAGAGAAGGAAAGAGAGGGAATTTCTAAATTTTTAAACCCTGGGAGATCTACCATAAAATTTGTGTTTAAGATTCGTAGTATTTCTGGTCTGCTAGTTCCTTCTGAAGAATTAGAAACAAGCCCAGTCCTCCTTCTGCCTTCTTCAGCATACTTACCTGACAGTGAAAGTCTGGAATTTCAACAAATTGGTATACATTTTTCTTTCTTCTTTCTTTCTCAAAATGAGAAGATCTAAACTAAGATATACTATCTTCATAACTTGAAGATATTGTAATATTGGCAAATGCTTCCAGGTTAAAATTAATGTTTCTCCTATTTTTCCATGCTTTTAAATTCAAGGTAATTTTTTTTTTTTTTTCTGTTTCTGTTGGATAGTTCTCAGTCTTTTTCAGGGAACATAACTTCCTCTCCT
>WHYT01015708.1:112440-200847 GCA_009806455.1 Tetrax tetrax | reverse complement strand
AAAAAAAAAAAAAAAAAAAAAAAAAGAGATTCTGACACAAATTAAAGGTAGTTAGAAGTACCACAACTATTGTAAACATCAGAGGGACTAATTTAATATCTTTTATTTCCTTCTGCTCTCACTCTAGAGGCACTGAACAGAAGGAGCTTACAGCTCCTGATAAAACAATTTGCTATTCTTTTTTTTTTTTTTCAAACCAGAAGTAGTATGTAATCTATAGTTTAGATAACTGTGTTTAAATCCCATGTCTGAAGTAATCCTTGCATTTTCTGTAATAATTCAAGATTTTCTACCTCGCACCTCTGTGAGGTAAAGGGATGCAACTCCGTACCACTTCATGTACGCCATTTCCTTTTCTCTTGCATTGTTTCCTATGTGATAGTATGAAAGGTTGCCTCAAGAGCTCCAAATCAATAATATAAAGAAAAAAATACAAATTTAAAAAGAGCGTTCTTTGATAATATATATTTGCAGCTCTTTTATGCAGTTATATTTTCAACCACTTGAGAGTTTTTTTTATGTTTTTTACATTTTTCAGTTTGTTTGTAACAGTGCTAACAGAACATTTCAAATTCCAGATGAGGAGTAAGCCTGAGGGCCTAGTGGCAGCAAGCTTCTGAACTAAAATTAGCACACTGTGAAGTACATGCTTGCCATCATTTAGAACTATGGTGAACCAACAGTTACCTATTAAAAGTCAATGTCAATGCATAAGACATTTGTAAAGTCTTCACTATATTTTAGATCAAACCCAGTAAAATATTTCTGGCATAATTTTGCAGTTTTTTAAAGAGTCAAAAGTTAACTTAAAAAGAAATTCTTAGTAGACTCAAAAAATCCTCACTTAAATCTAGAGCAGTGATTCATTCTGTTTTTTCCAATTATTGTTTCTGTCCTTTACTCTTATCCAAAATAAAAGAAAATGAAATAAAAGATAATATTTCAATTAATAGAATCAGAAAATTTTCTTTATTGTTTTGATAGCTCCTGCATAGTTTTTCTGTCAAACTATCCAAGTTTTTTTATTCTTTCAATACACAGTATCATTTCACTAATGTTGGATCTTCAGTGTACTTACATTTTGAACTTTTAATACATTAAAACAATACAATTTGTACATCAAACTGAGTCTAAATTTTAAACAATGTGTTCATAGTTCATAAAACTTCATTACAACACATTTTTAGATCAGCTAAGCTGAAGTTCTATATATCAAAGTCCTGTTGACCTCCTATATACCAAGGTCCCTGATGTGCTCACATTTGACTAACCACTTTACTTTATAGTCTTTTTAGAAAAAAAAAACGCAGCTGTAGGCTGTAGATCAACGAAATGAAAGATCAAGGTGCCATCAATCCCCCAGAATCTTTCTATGGTAGGATTTCTTTTACATAAAGTATGCCAAAATGATATGTACTTGTAATACAAATTCTCTGTGGCAGACATCTGAAACACAGCTAAAAGGTCCTTTCATAGCCATAAACTAACGGATTAACGTGAGAATTAGTATTTAAGTAAGATTAAGTTTCTGAGAAACAGGATTGTCTACCTAATCTCATATATTAGCTACCTCTGACAAATGTTTTCTCTCTGATAGTGACTAGTCTCTGTTACGAAGGAGGATGGAGAAAATAACATGAAGTAAGATCTATTTGACCAGTTTTGCATCAAGAGAAAAAAAGATTTTTCAAATTTGCACACAACTAGAAGTCGTCTTTAAAAAGGAAATTCATTTATAGTAATTGTGTTTCTGCAAAACAGTGAATATCTGATTCATAGGTACAGACATATACAGCTGAAGACCATGGGATGGTCAAAACCAAAGAATCAAATTGTTTGCATCTTTAAACATGTTATTTCCCAAACTGGAGTAGAACTTACTCTTTGGTAAAGAAATTCAATCTCTCCTTGGAAGATTTCAGTAGAAAGTAACACCAGCTCCTCAGCACTCTATTTAATATCTAATTATCTCACAGCTAGGAAATTACATCTTATTTCAAGCTTGAGTTTGTCTAATTCAAGTTTTCAACCCCTGGATCTTGTTATGTGTTTGTCATCAGCTGTGGATAACCTCTGTTCACTAATTTTTTTTTTTGCCATGTTTTCCTTTGTTTAGTGATTGAGTCATCTCTTGGAATTCTCTTTGGTGAAGTCAAACATTTTAGGACATATATAACAAGATTTATTTTCCAGTTTGAGGACCTTTTCTTTCACAGTATTTATAAATCATTCTGATATTCCATATTTCCCTTAAAAAACAAGCATAAAAATTAGGTATTCCAGTGAGTACAGTAGCTTTACTATAAAATGGCCAAAGTAGGAACATTTCCCTGTGTATAGATTTTATTCCTACTTTTCATACCCAGGAATTTCATGAATCCTCATAACATTAAACTAGAAACTTATGCTTCAACTATTGTTAGACTTCTTACTCACTGCTTTCCAAGACAGTCTTTCATATGGTTCTCATTTGATTTTCCGCAGTGGACTGGTTTGCAGTTAGCATTGAATACACCTTTTGTTAGAATGTAACCAGTCCACTGTATCTGAGAAGCAGGATAGTCAGTCAGAAGGAATCACACTGATCTGGTGGAAAAGCATGAGTTTCTAGAGCTAGAGTAAGCAAGTAGAACATGGTAACTTATGGAAAACCAGATCTTCCTTACCTACTCTCTGACGTGGTAAATATACATTTGAAATTTCATATACAAGACATGGAAAGAGTTAAGTCCCTACTATAGCAATAACAAATCCAGTAAACTAATCAGGGAGCCTTGTAGTTGTAGGATCAGAGAACCACAGAACGGTTGATGCTGAAAGGAACCTCTGGAAGTCATCTGGTCCAACCCTCCTGCTCAAACAGGATCATCTAAAGCTGGCTGCCGAGGACCATGTGCAGAAGACTTTTAAATATCTCCAAGGATGGACATTCTACATCCTCCCTGGGCAACTTGTTCCAGTGCTCGGTCACCCTCACAGTGAAAAAGAAGTTCCCTGATGTTCAGATAGGACCTTCTGTGTTTCAGTTTATGCCCATCGCCTCTGTCACTGTGCCACTGAGAAGAGCCCAGCTCTGTCTTCTTTGTATCTTCCCTTCAGATTTTTCTATCCATTGAAAAGATCCCCCCCCCGAACTCATGAATAATTGAAAAGTGAATTTGAGTCCATAAACACAATAGACAACTTCTCCTGGGGAAATACTAGGTTCAGTCAAAGTTAATATGACTTTGTACAGATATGTAAAAAATTCAGTATAGATGAAAATGGAAATCTAGGTATTAAAAATTATTATAGAGACTTAGGTGTACTTATCTCTGTTTAACTCATTAATAAATGGTAAATATCATATGTATCCAGATGTAAAATGCAAAATATCTGCTTGGTAGAAGAGACCCTAACTTGGAAGAGGTGCAAAAACAGAAAGGAAATTGTATTATTCCTTCTAGTATCACAGTGAACATCGTTACTTAATCAATAGCTCTATCACAACCTGATCAGGTCATTTATGTGATGTATTTACTGTCATGACTCCACTTAGTTCCTGTAATTCTGAACTAAACATAACTGAAATAGTATTTCAGCTTAAGAGATAAATGACTTGTAATAATTTAATGAAATATTGATCTATCTGGTTTAAGCAATAAAAAAACTATTTTTTGTTTTAATATTAATGAACTGCGAAAATATTTTGTATTCATTGTCTCTAAGATGCCCAACATATCATGTGACCAATCCAACTTTACTTTTTCTTTTTTTTTTTTACACTATTGACATTGCTACTAATCTAGAAGCAAACTACATTTCTCCAAACAACAACTGATGTCATCATTCTCTTGGAAAAAATAAACATTGAAATTAAAGACAGTCATAAAGAAAACATTTAGAAAACAAATATTTAGCATAACTTCGAGACGTAAATGATGACTGCCACAATCATGATTTTTTGGTGTGCTTTCACCTTACATTTTTCTGGTCTTCTTGTTTGTTTCTTTGTTTACATGGCCATATACACAGTATTATTTGCATAAATCTGCCTCCAGTGCTTGATTTTTAGCTACTGAGTAGGCATAGAGGCTATTGAATTCAGTATTGCTATTCAACATTTCTGAAGTTATATTTTTGTTAAAGCAATGAGAATTTTAGATTGCATAGATTGTGAAAGTCTGGCTTTCATAGATGTGTTTTCTTTACTAGTGAATGTCAGGAGCCAGCAAAATGACTTGCACATGGTAAAGTATCTGTGTAGTGAAGCAAGGTAAATGAAAGAAAAGTAAATAAAAAAACAAGAGGCAGTGTATCCAAATAGGAAATGACAGTGGGAAGCTGAAATGAAGGACTGTGAGAGTGAGAATCAAGGTAACAAAGAAGAGACTTGTGGTGTACCCTGCAGTTAAGTATGAATTAGACAAAGAAGGTGAAAATCATGTGAATCACATTCACCTATCTCCACATAAACATGACACCTAAACACTTAGGCTGCTACAATACAAAATCCATGTAATGGGTTTTACATCTATTAGAGAAGGAATGTGGAAGTCCTCTGGATGACGAGTATACAGGTAGAAGCCAACACTGAGAAGTGAAGTCGAAGGATTTTCCTCTTGGCTTAAAAATGTGGGCAGGACAGAGGATGCTACTGGAGGTGTGGGAAATCAGATTATTTACCAGCATATTCTCAGGGTGGAAGAGACAAGCAGTTGGCTTATCGGGACCCACTGAAGCTCCCCATATGGGAAGGCCACAAATGACATGGTATTGCTCTGGTGAAAGCCTGGTAATAGGTCTCAGAGATAATTAGGGACTGAAATTATATTGGAAAACATTAGCAAGTAAATTTAAAATGCATATACCAAATGTGTATTTATAAGATACATTTATCCTTTCACAAACTGGAATTCAAGGTCTGTTTGGCAATACCATATTAATTCTATAAAGCTCCCGTTTCTTCCAGAGTTGATTTGAATTTCTATTTGAGCTGAAATTTGCATTTTTACTTTTTTACTCAGTCAAATATGCGTATTTTGGGGGTTGGACTAGATGACCTTTTAAGGTCCCTTCCAACCCTAACCATTCTATGATTCTATGATTTTTAAAATTTTAACCTACTAAAAATCCCTCTAAGCTATTTTCCACTAGTAGTCCTGAAAACAGGTTATCCAGATTGCATAGAAAATAAACTGTTGTAGAGTTCTTCCAATTCACAATGGAGCTCTAGAAAAAGGTATATTTTAAGTAGTCAAAACAAAAGTGTAGGAAGCACTAATCAAAAATAAAACAGTTGAGGGAATATGAGAAGTTATCTATAAAGGGGATGTAGACATCTGTGTGATTATTTCCCTTATTTGAGATTATATTCTGTATAAGTCAAATTCCAGCCCTTATTAGCTGTAATTTATTTCCATCACAAACAGAATGATAAGTTATCCTAGTTTTGTAGAATGTTATACCTTTGAGAATATAATGAAAGATGTTCCTTGAAAGAAAACTACTTGAAGAAGGGGATGGGTTTGTTTTGGTTTTTAAAAAATTTTGCAAATAATCAGTGACCTAGAGAACAGAAAATTCATGTGTGCCAGTCCCACCTTGCTAGGAGAACAGGAACAAGTAATCTATTACTATTCCTTTGACATAATTATGGAAATGTACTCAGATTCTGATAGTTCCATAAATTTAAATTTATATTCTTAATAAATAAATAAATTGTTAAATTTAAACCTATGAGCAAGAAGCAGTACTTACTTTAAATTACTTATTTTTCAGTCATTTTCCCTCTTATATTACCCTTTCTTCGTGTTTCTCCCTGTTCAACTGTCTGCCATACAGCTATGTTGATTGTACTGCACAAGAGTGCAGCTACTGAAGACTTTTCCTTTGATCCTTTTAACACAGTGGAAAATGTACATTCTTTCCCAACAGCATAATTGTCTTTTTTTTTTTTTTCCTCTCAGTTCAGTGTGAGAACCAAAGCTCCTGTAGTTGGTGCAGCTGACAAAATAAAGATGAAAATTCTGTGCATCTTTTTCATTTTTCTTTACAATACAAGTAGTATTAGCTGAGGAGATCATATAACACGTTTTCTAACTGCAGAGGAAACTAGATCCCTCTTAAATGGCACATCCCAGTGGAAGCAGAATGTGCCAATTAAATGATCATCCCAATTACAAGAGGCTCATGGGGATAAAGTGTGCTAGTGTGGTTTATAATCACTTTCATTTCATGGATTGATTACAACAAGCAACAGCATCAGCTCCTGATCTTGATTACCTGATAGAGATTATTTGTTTTGTATTCATACAGAGATTCATTCCTGTATCTGTGACAAAAAAAAAAAAAAAAAAAAATAAAAGTGGAACTGATTGTATAGTATATGCAAAAACAATTAAAAAAAAAAACCAAACATTTTTACCTCCATCTGTCTCAGTTGAATTCTTTACGGTTTGCTGATGAAAACGCCATTGTCTAAGGAATACATTTTAATACCAGGGAAAGTTAGATATTGTGCTCCATCTTGATCCCAGATTAATTAATGGGAAATATTTACTACTGAACAGAAAGCAAAGCTCAACACACATTTTAAAAACAGAAGGTGAAATCAATGACCAAAATAATGAGAATTCAGTAGAATCAGAATTTTACTCAGAAAAAAAACCCATGGAACTTATAATCTAAAACCAGAAATAAACCAGTCCATCCTGTCTGCAGGTCAGACATCTGTCTCTAGCGAAACTTAGAAGGGCTGTGCACTCTTAGGGAAAAAATTAATTTTCTTGCTGTTAAGCAAGTGTTGAAGAAGAGGTTGCTTACATATATATAATACTGTTTTACTGGATTTTTACCCTTTAAAAACTCAAAAGAGCTCCCAAAAAGAAAAAGAAAAAACCAAAACCACACAACACGAAGTGATTCAAGATACTTTTATGTATTTTCAAAATCAGAGTAAATCAAAAAGTAAGCTTTGTTACAGAAATGGACAAGTGTGATTGAAGCAAGCTAGTTATCTTATTGAATGCTTTTGATGGTATGTCACTGACTTTTTAAAATTGGATTAATCAAGTCAAAGAGTGAGGTTATTCTTATCAGCTACTTCAGGTATTTCATTCTGGTGTGATGCATAATACGTAAAATAAGAAGTCCTTTTTTCTTATAGAGTCAGTAGGTGACTCCAAGCCACTAAATTAGATGCTTTAAATTATATGATATGATTACTTTGCTGAGAGTCAACAGGCAGGTATCCATCTGTATATTTTATTGATTGGGATTGTAGACTAGATACTCACAGCACTCTGGAAACTTAAAATGCTACCCTAGATGAAACTTCAAAATAAAAACAGTATGGTACTTATCACCTTTTGCTATCATCAAAATAAGCTAATCAGAAATTTCTACACTCAGACTTGACATTTCTCTTTTTTTAGTGAAATACACATTTTCAACATTGGACTGTTTTTATCTTAAATGACCTATAATCTGGTCATTAAGACCCTTATTAAATCTTACAATTAACTCCAAGGATCTTCAAGATTTAAAGTAAGAACATACTGTGGTGGATTAAACATGGGTCTTGAACCCTAGATTTTCTTTTATGTTTTAATAAACTGTGTCTATGTATACATGAAAACGTCTATACTTGTTTTTATATTAACTTTCAGATCACGGTATATAAAAAACTTTAAAAGAATAAGTATCAACAGTAAATGTCAAACAATATGAATAAAATGGAAGAGACAATAAAAGACTAGACAAAAATATTTCCACTGCCTTTTTTAATGAGTAAAACTCAGTAAAATGTTGAGATGAAATAGAAGGAATATGTAAGAATGTGACTGCAAAGGAGAGGTTCTTGTGCTGATATAGATGAGAATGTACATGGTTAATATGCAATGAGCATGTAGACAAAAGAAAGATTTAGAAGAAATTATGAGATTAAATCCTGCCTACAAAAGTGTCTTTTCACTTTTACAGGACTAGAATTTCACATAAACTCTATAAAACGGCTCTAGCCACACTGCCCAAGTCAAGGAAGGCAAAAACAGGGACTGGAACAATGAAGAACTGCCCACTGTAGCAGAAGAGCATCTGGGGACCATCTAAGGAACCTGAAGGTGCACAAGTACAATGGGACCTGATGAGATGCATCCGCGGGTCCTGAGGGAACTGGCGGATGAAGATGCCAAGGTGCTGCCCATCATATTTGAGAAGTTGTGTCAGTTTAGTGAGTTTCCTGCTGACTGGAAAAGAGGTAACATAACCCCCATTTTCAAAAAGGGGAAAAAGGAAGACTTGGGGAACTACACGGTGGTCAGTCTCACCTCTGTGCCTGGCAAGGTCATGGAGCAGATTCTCCTGGAAACTGTGCTAAGGTACATGGAAAATGTCCCGCATGACATTCTTCTCTCTAAACTAGAGAGGCATGGGTTTGATGGACGGACCACTCGGTGGGTAGTAGTGGTCAACGGCTCAATGTCCAAGTGGACACCGGTGACGAGTGACATTCCTCAGGGGTCCGTGTTGGGCCCGACCCTGTTCAACATCTTTGTTGGCGACACGGACAGTGGGATAGAGTGCACCCTCAGCAAGTTTGCCAATGACACCAAGCTGCGTAGTGCGGTCGGCACGCTGGAAGGGAGGGATGCCATCCAGAGGGACCTGGACAGGCTGGAGGGGTGGGCCCGTGAGAAACTAATGAAGTTCAACCAGGCCAAGTGCAAGGTCCTGCATCTGGGTCATGGCAATCCCAGGCACAAATACAGGCTGGGTGGAGAATGGATCGAGACCAGCCCTGAGGAGAAGGCTTTGGGAGTGATGGTGGATGAGAAGCTCAACATAGCAGCCCAGAAGGTCAGCCGCATCCTGGGCTGCATCAAGAGAAGTATGGCCAGCAGGAGGTGATTCTGCCCCTCTACTCTGCCCTGGTGAGACCCCACCTGGAGCACTGTGTCCAGTTCTGGAGCCCCCAACATAAGAAGGACATGGACCAGTTGAAGAGAATCCAGAGGAGGGCCACGAAGATGATCAGAGGGCTGGAGCACCTTTCCTATGAGGACAGGCTGAGAGAGTTGGTGCTGTTCAGCCTGGAGAAGAGGAGGCTCTGGGGAGACCTCATAGCAGTCTTCCAGTACCTCAAGGGGGCCTATATGAAAGATGGGGAGAGACTCTTTAGTAGGGCCTGTTGCAACAGGACAAGGGGTAGTGGTTTCAAAATAGAAGGAGGTAGACTTAGACTTGATATAAAGAAAAATTTTTTTAGAAATTTTTTTACAACTGGAACAGTTTGTTCAGAGAGGTGGTAGATGCCCCATCCCTGGAAGCATTAAGGACCAGTTTGGTCGGGGCTCTGAGTAACCTGATCTAGTTGAAGATGTCCCTGCTCCTTGCAGGGCAGCTGGATTATACAACCTTTAAGGGTGCTTTCCAACCCAACCCTAAATTATTCTATGATTCTGTGATTTTATGAAAAGCTGGAGTCATCACTGCAGGTTCCCATAACCCATCCTAAAACATTTACTTGTAGGTATGTCCTTCACTGCCACTTACCCTTATCCTTCCTACACATACCTATAGCAGATTGGCAGAATCGTTTTATCTTCCTCCTCTTTGTGGATCATCGTTACACGCTGCTGTACCTCCTTCCCTAGCTTTCCATCTTTTTCTTGTATTTTTATAAGTAAGCTCCTTCAAGAGACCCTCCTGTCATGAATAGGGATCCAAGAATAACTGCTCTTATGTTTAGCCCTCAGCAGTTTAATGTTCCTTTCCAGTCCCAAGGGTAACAGCCTGCTCCTTTTATCCTTTATATTTTATCTTTCTGTACAACCACTGCTTCTAGCACCATTTTTCTAACATTACCGCTTGTCCTTGTATAGCCTTCTTTGGAATGTAGTATGTTATCAGTTAAATACAGTTCCTGAAATTTCATTCTCTTTTCTCTCCAGGTATCATAATCTAGTTAAGTAGTCATTACAAGGGTTTCACTCCCATGCTAAGATTCCTGGCTTTCATTACTCTTGAGGGGGAAATTTTCAGTGTGGTGACTGAGGAATCAAATCTGCAACTGCCATTACTGGTAACAGGAATGGTGGTGTGATTTCCTACATTTCACTTTGCCAGTTCACCTTTTTTATGTCTAGGACATACCTCAGAGCAAAAACTAAGTTGTAAAACATTACAATTGTCAGTAAAATTTGAGAGAAATACATTTATGATTTCTTACATTCAGCTTACTTTGATTGAGTTTATTATTCTAGTCCTGTGAAAGTGAAAAAACTCTTTTGTAGGCAGGATTTAATCTCATAATTTCTTCTAAATCTTTCTTTAAAATACACAAGAAAGCTAAAAAAAAAAAAAAATATAATCAGAAGAACACCAGAAACTAACTTTCCAATATTTATTTCTAACATATGCTATTTCTAGTAGTATATAATGGCTTCCAAATTCCTTAGTCAGTATACCTGTTGCAAACCTTTCTAAATGTATTTATATTTTTTATATTTAGATCCAGTGTATTAAATACGCACAAATGTCATCTGTTTACTTGATATTTCATGGAATCCTTTAGTTTTCACTAGAAAAAAAATCTCCAGTTGTAAACACTTCTGCTACAGAAAGGAAGAATCTTGCCCTATGTTTATTAGAAGCTAGAGTTTACAAAAAATATTTAAAAGAAAACATTTAAAGGGATTTAAAGGAGACAGTTTTTGTTTCTAGAAAGAAAAAAAAACAGGAAAAATAAAATTCTAATAACTTTCAGGGTATGAGAACTGAAGTATTGTAACATCCACCTCCAGAAAATCTCACATACATGTGCTTAACATTAAGCATATGATTTGTCAAATTACTCAAAGTTAGACTGCTGTTAAAAGCTATTGTGGATAAAGCTCTGCTAAATTATCATCAAATTACCAGCAACATCAGTTGAATCTCTGTATGCCAACTTCCCTAACAGTATTCAATGCTAGCAGTGGTATTTCTAGATATATAAATGGTATTCTACATTTTGAAATAGAAATAGCAAGTCATGACTATAAGGCACAGAACTGTAAAATATTTGCTGAGTTAACTAATGTGCCATCATTTTACATACTTAGGGGACAAAAATGAAAAAAAAAATTAAATTATAATTGCTTACTGAGAAAAAACAGTATTTTTATGTTGGAAATTGTGTTTACATTTTTTTCTCATACTTGCTATTTCCCTACTAAAGTAACAACTATTCTAACCCATGCCATTTCTGGAAAGAAAAAAAGACAAAAAATTAAAAAATCTTTTAAGAATCCCATCTACACTTTTTATCTACTGCAATTTGTTTCCTGATTTAGAAGACAAAAAACTCATGACAATTGTTTACTTGTAAGGGAAATTCAGAGCTTAACAACCATAGGCGGCAGGATAGATCAGAAGTACCTCTACTGAAATCCCTGCAGTTGTATCTTCTCTATACTGGGAAGTGATGGGAAAGCAAGATTCCCTGCATAAAGTATAGCACAGAACAACCACAAAGAAAGCAATACAGAAATAAGTAATGGATGAGAGACAGAGCACAGCAAAATTCCCTTACATGACTTGTAGAAGAACTTGTGCATAGGCCTGGAGGTATTCCTTTGTAAATAAGTGACTTCTACTCAAAGATAATATGAAATGTAAATTATGGGGCTTTTATTTTTCTAACCTTTTATTTAGTACAAAAGTAAGAGAAGAAAAAATGCTCACCTGTGTGCCATTTTTATATTTTTAACATTCTTGGATACAGATTTTATACAGTCATGTATAGCTAGAACAAGCACATAGTAAGAGCACTGTGAATATGTATAGACACTGGAGTGAATTAATTCAGAATGAGACAGCTTATAGCTGATGCAAATATTCCTGCTGAACTAGAAGAGACAGAGACATCCATGGTAGAATATCTCACAGCTTGATGTTTAATGGTGAACATAGGAGAACAGGGCAGTTTCCATTGTTGTCTGTCAGATTTTTTAAAAAGTAGTTGCACAATTGCCAGCACTTCAAGACAGGTGATCGTTCCCCTCTGGTCAGCCCTGATGAGACATGTCTGGAGTGCCAGGTCTGAGTCTGGACTCCATATTACAGGAGAGATGTGGATGTACTGGAGCAAGTCCAACAAAGATGATAAAGGGATTAGATCATCTCTCATATGAGGAAAGACTGAGAGAGCTGGGACTGTTTAACCTGAAGCAGAGAACGCTCATGGAGGATCTTATCAATGTATATAAATACCTGATGGAGGAAGTAAAGGAGATAGCGCCAGACTATTCTCACTGATTTCTGGTGAAAGGACAAGAAATAGTAGGCACAGATTAAATACAGGAAATGCCACTTAAACACTAGAAGAAAAAAAATTTCTAGTGAAGATGGTCAAATACTGGATAGATTGTCCACAGAGGCTATGGTGTCTGCATTCTTGGAGGTATTCAATACCGAACTGGACATCGTCCTGAGCAACATGCTGTAGCTGGCCCTGCTTGAGCACAGGGAAGTTGGACTGGATGATCTCCAGAGCCTGCTTCTGACCTCAACCAGTTTGTGATTCTGTTATCCTATGGACAGGTAACAGTGGCTGTAGTGTTTCTGAAAGCACTTGGCCTCTGGAAGTTAGTCCTACTGGATACAAACAAGCAATTAGGGCAGAAGAGTATTCATACACACACACACAAAAAAAAAAAAAAAAGCTCATACAGGTATGACAATACATGTTTCTGCAAATAAATAATATATTTCAGAGTAATATAACCCCCATCTTGGATATTCCAGACCAAGAAGAGATTAAATGTTGTTGATAAATTACTGATTTATATAGTTTCCTTATCCACAAAGAGTGCTAATAATGCTATTTTGAAGAAAATTGTTCACAAGGATTTGCAGTTTCTTATACCTGATCTCTCACTTTTTTGTTTGTTTGTTTGTTTCAGACTGAACTCCTATTGAATGGTGGTAAAGCTGGATTTTAAGTGCAAATAGCTGTGCTGGCAATTTATCTCACCATCACCTGTTCCTGCCACTCTGAAAGATGAGAGTGATTTATATGGATTTATCATACAACAAAAAAAAATACAGCTACCACAGAAATAATGCCATGGGTTTTCTGTACCTCACACACCTGCTCAGTAAGTGGGAGATAATGCTTTAAGAATTTGATGAATGGAAACCAGGTTCTATTCTAGTCAGACAGTGGTTTGGGGCACCAAATTCATGTCATCCCCAACTATACACCGTCTGGATGATGGATAATGCCAAGCTACTGGGCATATTTTATTCCCCAGTGTTACAAAACATTGGTGAGAGAATTAGAAAAATGCCCAGAGATTCAACTTGCAGATTTTCCTTTGAGGACTACCCATGCACAGGGAGATAGAAGAAGCTGCCTCTTCACATTGCTAACTATATCATTTCACTAGTAGCAATGTATTTATCCCAGATGTTGTGCTGTTGTAGGTATGACTGCTGTGTGTACTCTCTGCCATCTCTCTTGAGGTGCAGTGTACAGGATTCTATCACTTATACACAGTTATGAAGACAGTTCAAGTGCTGCCTTCCAATCCAGTGATGTCTGTTAGAGGCTAAATGAATAATTGTCATAAATTCAGATATTAAAATGCTTTTAAAATTATGAACCTACTCTCTCATACTTACCATCCATGGTTATTTTTCTGCACTTTTTAGTTTCTTAAATTTATATATTATATACCTATATGAATATTTTAAAGACTATGAAACAATGCACAACATATGCACAACAATCAAATGTACAACAATCTTACAATTAAAATATTTGCCAAGAAGAAAAAAGTCATTGTAAACCAAAACCATGCATCTATTTCAAAGTGCCAGGAATACTAGATATGGTTTGAGAATGAGGAAGAGTTAAAAAGCCATTTAATACTTTCCATTGTGTAGTAAAAACTTCCAAAAGAAACTGAAAACACGATGTAGAAGATGTTGAAGAATCTGTCAAAAGAGATATTGTTTAACACACACAAAAAAAGACTCCTTCCGAAAGAAAATTAGTTTCAATGAGACAGAGAAACAGAAGACAATGAGGACTCCTTTACACTGTTTTCAGGGTGTAGAGCTGTAGGGAAAGGTAGGCATACAGTGCAACAGTTTTTTTTTTTAATAGGCTGCACTGAGGCACCTACATAGCCTTTACAAGAGAATATCTATGTGATGGCTGTTCCCAGCTGTCTGTACTACAATAAATTATTGAAAATGTGTGACATAATTTCTGATTAATAATTAAGATCTGCTAGGCTTTGCATATTAAGATGAATTTTGAATCAAGAATATTTACCTCTACACTTCAGCATATCTCTTCTTTTGCAATCTGACTAATGTCAACATGTATTTGAATGGTTTTCCTTTCACTTGTCACAGGAATTCATCTATACTCATCTATTCAAAGGCACAAACAGAGCCAACTTAATCTCTCACATACTCTGATGTAAATAAAGAATATAAATTGAAGTCTATACAAATATATCTTCACTCCACACTCATATTTGAAATGTTATGTCATGATCCACCTTTGGAATTTCTCACTTGAAACAGGTAGCAGATTCTATAGTGCCTTTTGGTCTAGATATTCTGTCTGATACATTTCTGTTGTATCAAGACCAACCTTATGAATCAGTAACATAAACTTAAAGTTTACAAAATACATCTAAATACACTGTATTCCTGAATTTTCTTCAGAAGTTGCCTAAAATATTTAGATGGGTGCATCATGTTACTTAAAAATAAGTAATAATCATGTAAGTATGAAAAGTCTAAAAACCAATAAACTTTTTCTCACTGAAAAGAGTATCACAAAAAGTATTGGTCAATTGCAAGGTAGATTAGTAGAAAAAAAATGGGTTAAGCTAAAATGTCATGTATGGCATGACAGGATATAGGAGAGGAAAAGTTCAATTCTCCATGTTCTTCCTCCATAGGCTGAAGAACATTTGAAGTCCCTACATTTAGGAAAATGTAAAGACTAGGTACTAGAAGCCAATATCACATTAGCATAGGGCTTTCAATCAGCAAATTTATGATGTTGATATCCACCTAAACTGCACTGTTTATTTGAAGTGAATTATATGACAGACAAACTGGTGACAGGTGTGTAACTGCTTGGATTAAGTACAGCCTTTGACTATGTATAGCTACATATGTTGTGTTCTTCTTTTGAAAAATAGAATGCTCGCTTTCCATTTTCAGATACGTTGGTTTGAATGTGTGCATTATAGCTAACCAAATTGCCAGTACATTTTTAGAGCTCAAAGCATTTTTGTATTCTTCTAATGAGCTCGGTGTAACACTAGCTCAGCTAAGCAAGGAAGGGGAAAAATGTCTTCAGCATCTTAGTCATTTCAGAGAGAGTATTTTTTTTTAATAATATGTAGAAAAAATTATCCCTTCCTATTTGTATTCTTCCTGTGATACATTTATATTGCCTTTTTAGGTCTATCTAGTAATGTACAGGTGATGAAGATTATCCTACTCTGGAAGAGACTGCTCTGAAACATGAGGGTAGCAACCTCCAAGTTTTCCTGGTCAGCTTAAGCATATTTATGCGTAAGTTTAACAAAACTGATAAGGCACTACTTCTTGGTGGAGACTGTATGGGTGTGGTTCTACTTGTAGATTAAACGCAGCCTGAAATACTCCTGGATGCTGAAACTCAATCATCTCTGCTGCTCAACCGCTAAGGGGGTCTGATGTCTTCAGTCTGTGCAAACCAGAATGCCAAAAAGGTTCCTAGACATAGTTTGAGAGCTAGAATATAGAATATTTCCAATGCATTTAGAATGCAGCCATGCTTTTCTGGAGGCTAAAATGTTTCACTAACATAGATATAGGCTGTTAATTACCAGATGCACTCAGTACCTGGATACATAACCAGGAACACTTAAATTACTACTCTGTGCTGAGTTTGTGTAACAGGGAATTCTACAGGGGTAGCTTCTGCAAGAAGCTGCTAGAAGGTTCCCCTATGCCCGATGGACCTGTCCGGCTCTAGGGCAGACCCGCTGCCAGCTAGGGTCGAGCAAATTTGTGATGGAATGTTCAGTGAAAACACCTCTATGATAATGCATTTAAGAATGGGAAAATAAAACAAAAGTGCAGGCAGAGAGGGGAAGGTGTGAGCCCTGTGGGCCTTGTGGCCCCCATCCTCTGGCCTCCTGCTGGGCAGCCATCTGGGCCTGACTAAGCCCTACTCAGCCCAGCCCAGCCAAAAGAAGAGGAGAGAGGATATGTGAGAAAATCATAGAATCAAAGAATGCTTAGGGTTGGAAAGGATCTTCAAAGGTCATCTAGTCCAACTCCCCTGCAAGGAGCAGGGAGATCTTCAACTAGATCAGGTTGCTCAGAGCTTCATCCAACCTGGCCTTGAATGTTTCCAGGGATGGGGCATCTACCATCTCTCTGGGCAACCTGTTCCAGTGTTCTACCACCCTCATTGTAAAGCGTTTTTTCCTGATATCCAATCTAAATCTACCTCCCTCTATTTTAAAACCATTACCCCTCGTCCTATCACAACAGACCCTACTGAACAGCCTCTCCCCATCTTTCCTGTAGGCCCCCTTGAGGTACTGGAAGACCGCTATCAGGTGTCCCCAGAGCCTCCTCTTCTCCAGGCTGAACAGCCCCAACTCTCTCAGCCTGTCCTCATAGGAAAGGTGCTCCAGCCCTCTGATCATCTTTGTGGCCCTCCTCTGGATTCTCTTCAACTGGTCCATGCCCTTCTTATGTTGGGGGCTCCAGAACTGAATGCAGTACTCCAGGTGGGGTCTCACCAGAGCAGAGTAGAGTGGCAGAATCATCTCCCTCGACCTGCTGGCCACGCTCCTCTTGATATAGTCCAGGATGCGGTTGGCCTTCTGGGCCGCAAGGTGTCCTTCTAAGTCTGATTGTGAAGAATTTATTGTGAGACGAACAGCTGCAGATGCCAAGGGCAGGAGTAATGCTGCTCCTGGCAGAGATTCCCCTACAGCTCGTGGTGCAGACCATGGTGAGGCAGGCTGTCCCCCTGCAGCCCACGGAGGCCCATGGAGGATCCGAGATCCACCTGCAGGGTGTGGAGGACCCCACGCTGGAGCAGGTGGGTGCCCAGTGAAGGCTGTGGCCCATGGAGAGGCTGCACTGGGGCAGCCAGTTCCAGAGGGACTGCACCCTGTGGAAAAACGACCCCATGCATGAGCAGTTTGTGAAGGACTGTAACCTGTGGGAGGGACCCCATACTGCAGCAGGGGAGGAGTGTGAGGAGTTCTACCTTCAAGGAGGAAGGAGCAGCAGAAAACATCTGATGAACTGACCATAACTCCCATTCCCTATTCATCCCCTGCGGCCCTCAGAGGGGGAAGGAGGTGGAGATACTCCAGAATGAAGTTAAGCCAGGGAAGAGGGGAGAGGTAGAGGAGAAGTTTTTTTCTCTCTCATTATCCTGCTTTGGTTGGAATAAATTGAATAAATTGAATCTATTTTCTGCAAGTCATGTCTGTTTTGCCCATAATGGTAACAGGAATGATCTCTCCCTGTCCTTATCTGGAACCTTAAGCCTTTTGTTGTATTATCTCTCCCCCATTCCCTCGGAAGGCAGGGAGAGTGAGCGAGCAACTGTGCATCTTGGTCCCAAGTGGGGCTAAACTATGACATATTTCAAAGGTAGTCTGTGGGCCCACTTGAGGAAAGGAGGTTTTGGTAAGGGAGTTCTTGTACTTCAGAATTTGAAAAAGTAAATGATGAGAAAACTGAACTTGAGAGACAGAGGTTAGAGAGGGGCAAATGAAAAAAAAAACCTCTATCTGCACAGCTGACCAGTGTGGGTTGAGATGGGTTGATGTTTGGCTTCTAGGACTGAGCTTCATATAAATACAAGCATGGGGAAAAGAGTGAGGAGAGGTAGGGATAAAAAGGACCAGGTATTAGTAGGCTACTGGTTAATATACTTGTCTGACAGTCTGATCACTGCAGTCCTATTACAATCTATTGAAGGAAATTTTCCAGTCTCATTTTCAGGAATACGTAAGTTGGCTTACAAAAGTTTATAGCTATAAATAGGTCCTTTTCATTTAAAAATTCTTTATACCACATTTGGAAAACTTGATTTTTTTAAATAAGATTTTTTTTTCAGCTTTTAATCCTTACAGTATATCAGGAGTGTCAATTAGCTCTCCTATTCCCTTCTCTTCTTAGAATTTCTTAGGAGCTTAAGAACAGTAAATTTAAAGTTTTACCTGCTTAAATTAATAGTTGGAGTATAAAATCTTTTTCCTGAAGTTTTTTATCTCCAAAATTCATTTAAGGGCAGATGAAAACAAACAAACAAGCAAATCTTCATTTTAACTTTGTGACTGGAGATTTTTCACTTTGCAATTCAAATTTTACTCTATTGCTGTCTTGATATTGTTACTTCACTGTTTGGCTAGTTGCCTAACTATTGCAGACATGATTTTCTAATTTAAAAGTCAAATAGAAGGTAAGAAAAATCCTGTATTTTTCTGTTATTCATCATAAAGAATCAAAAAAAAAGAACAAATATAACCCTTCAGATATCACATTCCCAAATATTTATTCACCATGCACCGGTTCGCTGTGCAGAGAAAGTTGCACACTTTTGATAGTTTTGTGCAACTAAACCAGACCTCTGAACCTTTTAAAATGTACCTATCACTAGCTTTTTCCACCAGTAAACTATTTAACTGAAGCAAGGAACATGAAAACACCCCAAGATTTTATTGGAGAAGGGGTCAGAGGCCAGATGAATTAAGGATCCCAGGTTTTGCAATGCCAGAAAATAAGTACCTGGCCCAGGCAGGCAGCCTGTCCTAGGTTCTCACATTTGTTTAGTATTCTTTGTATACTGAGCTTATACAGGGGCCTTAATAGATCAATTCAGAGTAAGCAAGACATAGAACTCTCTCTGAGGACTGTCTTGGGACCCTACGCTTCCAGCCACTTAAGTCAGTCAACACAAAATATGAGGAACACATCTGGGATTTCAGAACGTGGAGCCTTGCTTTGGCAGGAGGTGCCTCCCAAATGTTGATGAAATCCCTTTGAACACAAAAGCTAGAGTGATGGTGGCACTGCCACAGGCTTGATTTCCTCCCTCTCCTATCTCTACAGGATACTTTGTGTTTTGCATTAAATAAATGTCCTGACTCAATCTGTTATTGGATGAAAAAGGAAATCCTTTCTGACTACAAATGCATGTTGCTCTTCAGAAGCAGCAAACATCTTCTGAAAGGTCTTTGGCTGCACACAAAATAAAGGCTACAACTTCAAGGAGTGACTACTAAGGCCAACATGGGTCAGGTTTCAGCAGTGCTTCCCATGAGCTCCTGATTGGGTGTTAGACATCTCTGAGCCAAAGACCCTAGAAGAAAGGTACTGACAGCTACAAATACCTGCAAACATGCTAGAAATCCACTGTTCGTAACTGTACTCCACAGAAACATATTTGTCTCAATTTTTTTTTCCGTTTTCCCCCATGGAACTTGAAGCTTTTTTTCCATTCGTGCAGTTTCCTGATTTCACTGTTAAGTAGGGACTTTTTTTTTTCTCTTCATTTGTTTGATAAAGCTAGAAAAATAAGTCCTTGCTTCAGAATCAATTCAATCTTTTTCTCAATTTCTGTGTCAGTTTTCTACAGGTTAGCTTAAAATCTGAAGTCTTCTCTGGCTGCATGACTTACAGTGAAAGTTCTGAAATCCAGTAGACCATCCTTTCTCTCAGGAGACACCTACTTGATATCTCTTTTATTGCTAATGGTAGAATTTAAATGTCTGACTGCTTTCTTCGAGTAGTTTTGCTGATTGCACTTTGATACTGTTTCCTAAAGAGAAAGTGGTTGTTAAGATGTGTCCCTGCTCCCTCCCCATACTTCACTGAAAGTGATTCACTCCCTTCACTGAAATGTGCATGGTGCTGGGAAACACTTATAAATATCTAGTATTGGTGGGGAAAAGAAATGAAACCACTTCAAAACTATATTTCTAGATCATAAATGGCTGCATAATTATTAAGCAGTGAACTTTGGAATTTTTTTTTTTTTCTGTTGTGATGAAAGGAGCTGATATCTTGCATTCCAATCGCACAAGTCTGGTATTTTCAGAGTACACCTGTATTATATTTAAAGATGACTCTGTGTTTTTGAGGATTGAGAGCTTCAGGTAAAAAAGCCTGAGCTTGGCAGAAAAGTCAGTCTGAAGCACTTTGGATTTTTTCCCAGATCTGCTGTATCTCTTTCATGCTTTATAGTGACATCAGTGTGTTATTCCTCAATATTTATTCTAGGGAGGAAATAATTCTCAAAGCAAAATAAACAATGATATCATTAAATTGGCAACTTTGCCAAGGAAGAAAAATAAGAAGTCACTATATATGGTACATATAGCATGAGCTGAAACAAATATCTATTTGTCAAATTTTAAAAATGCAATGATTCGCAAAATGCTTACTGAGTTCTGATAAGAAGTTCCTGAATATGTTGCAAGTTGGCAAAATGTAAAGCAGTGAGCTCTCACTTGTTCAAAGGCTCTTATTTTCTCATAATTCATACTTCAGACCTCCTGCTAGCAGTCATTAATCCAATCACCAAAAAAAAAGAGATAAAACAAAAATATGTTTTTAGAAGAGGGTCACAAACTTCAGTGTCTTTATATATTACTTATGCAACGTCATAAAAATGTTGACAATACAGCAGATGGAATAGAATTTGGTTCAGTTGATATCTGACAAGTTTTACCAGGGAGAATCATGAGCTACACGAGCTGGTTTGACCAATATTTATACTAGAGTCCTCCAAGGAGCTCCTGGAAGCAGAATAAATCAGTCAACAGTCCCATGTCTTTCCCGAGGACTTGGCTGCAGTGTGGTGATGAATCATTTGATATCCTGTCTAGGATAAGACAAAACCAAGTTCCCGATGATCTCTACTTCTCTGTGTTACTGTACTGCGTACTGCAGCCACCTGTTTGTCTTAGCTACATTCCTAATTGGTTGAAAGAATCCTGGTTTGAGGTTTCTATTTATCCTCAATTCTTATCTCTAGCTCCTTATCAAATTTTCAGTCCTAATTTATTTAAGTCCCAATATCTAGTAAAGACATCTTCCTCTTAATTTTGTGTGTTGTATAGATTTTTCACTCCTGGTTTTGTTTTGAAAAATATGCATATATGTCAAAACCAAGAAATATATAGAGACAATTTTTTAATAGAGGAATAATTTTTAGCTACCTTAAAAACACATGCAAGCCACAGAGCGACAGCTATATTCACCTATGTTGCAATCACATAATATGTGCACAATCATTTATTACTTCACATACCACCAAGGGAGAGATTTCTAAATATTTTGCAGGAATAGTGGTAGGAATAATCCATTTGTGCTAGTTGAAATAACTGCTAAGCCCACATTTCTTCATTGTTTTCTCTCAAAGAAAACACACACATTCTCTTTTTGCTCCTGGTAAGGCATACATGACAGATTTTAAGGATGAAAACAGTGGAAAAAGATTTGACACTCACTCCAAGAGTATCCAGGAGTTCTGTAGTCTATAGTCATAGCTGTGAGAATATTTTGGTGTGTTATTTATTTTAAAACAGTTCAGGAAAAGTGAAATATAATGTCTGCAATATATTGTAAAAGAAATCAACAAATATTTAGTTGATTTTATTATTTCAGTATGGATTTGAATTTTAACTATTACAAAGTTTATTGTGATGCTTAAGACATACATGCAGCACTAGCTTTCTACAAGAGACTGCCTATTTTTTTTTTTACTGAACTTATCAAAAGTGAAAACTTCCGATCAGTTAATTTGGCACATTTACTAATAATTCAATTTCATGATGAAGTAAATATAAAAAATATTATTTAAGAAACAAGACAAAATAAAATAATTTTAAAAGCTATTTTTTTTCTTTGCTTTCCATATATTTAAGCCACAGCTTCACGAATGAAGTCATTGTGAATTTCTCTTATAGCTTATTTGGGAAGTTGCAAATAGGAAGCAGTTTTATAACTGTCTTTTTTTTTCTAACAGAGGCCTGCCTCAGAAAGTGTTAATACAGTAACTATGGATAGATCACATAGAGACAAACAGGAAGGGTGTCCAATTTCAGTTATTATTACAGTATCTACAGATAGATTAGAGCAGATGTCGTGCTCCTATACAGAACACAGCTATGAATATATAGGAAAAACAAAAGTGCCAGGGTAAAATCATTTTTATGTTTTATAAGCACACTCACAGTTGCAGTTCTTGTTCCTATACGTAAGTTTCTCTCTCCCTTTTCCTCTTCTTTTAAAATATATATTAATATAGAAGTTAAATTGTTGCTGAACTGGAAAGTAGCAAATTTAGACTGCATAAGGAGATACGAGAAAAAAAAATAGCATGTCTTCAGATAAAGGACTGCTTTAAAGTCGACATCTGTTCACAGAAGTATTTTCACAAACTTCCAGATCCTTACAAAGCCTGTATCCTAAATAATCTATATAGTCTCATGGACTGTTTAAGTGAAATTATGCCACATAATTTCATCAATACTTTTAATATAATCAATCTACTCTAGATCTGAGACAGCCTCTGGAAGGTTTTGGGTTTTTTTTTTTTACTATGGAGGGAACTTTGGGATGCTTCAGTTCAGTGACTGAGATTAAAAGGGAAATGACCAATTGTCATAGCTTAGCATGAGCACACTACTAAACTTATTTGGCGGTTATGCTGTCTCCATTAATACTGTAAATGGTATAGCAGTATAAAGCTAATTTTAATGTGTTATATTTCTTTGTATATGATTTTGATAATCTCTAAGCCAACTTGTTTTCCACTGTGTCTCCTTATCATGTTTTGACTTGAAACTCTGTTTTTCTTATACTTATCTGGATTGTGATATTCTAGGCTGCTGAAATAACTCTTCTGTATTTAAATTCGATCACTTGCCCAGTGCCCTTCAGCAGGGATTTAGAATAAGGTATAGAAAATACATTTGCACTTACAAAAGGGGAATGAGACATTTATAATTGATGAACTAGAGAGTAATGCAGATCTAGGAAGGAGTTCACATTAAAACCTAAATGATGGTATTCACAGAAGACATGAATTGTCTAAACTGGAATGAGAGCAGCCAGCATGGGGCAACCAAAGGAAATTTTATCTGACCAACCAGATTGTTTTCTATGATGAACTGCCTGTGTGGTCAGAGGGAGGGCAGTGGATGCCTCAATCCTCAATTTATTTAAGACATTAGACACAGTCTCCTATAGTGTCCTTATAGCCATATTGGTAGGGCATGTACTGTACAAGTGGATGATAAAATTGGTGGAAAAGTCATGTGACTGCTTGGTTCAAACCATGGTGATCAATGATACAAAATTTATTAGCACCAGGTAGTTATAAATGGCGTCCTTCAGGGATTGATACTGGTGCCAATACTAGGGATAGTATTATTTATGACTTATGGCTTTATTAATGAGCAGGATGGTGGAATAGAGCGTACTCTCAGCACATCTGTGGCTGAGACAAAACTGAGAGATGGGGGGTGGAGGGGCTGGGACCAACAGTTCGATGATCAGAGATGATCAGAGGGCTGGAGCACCTCCCTGTGAGGACAGGTTGAGAGAGTTGGGGCTGTTCAGCCTGGAAAAGAGGAGGCTCCAGGGAGGCCTTATAGAAGCCTTCTAGTACCTAAAAGGTAGCCTACAGGAAAGATGGGGAAAAACTCTTTATCAGGGTCTGTTGCAATAGAACGAGGGCTAAGGGTTTTAAAATAAAGGGAGATAGATTCAGATTAGATATTAGGAAAAAATTTTTTACAATGAGGGTGGTGGAACACTGGAACAGGTTGCCCAGAGAGGTGGTGGATGTCCCATCCCTGAAAACGTTTAAGGCCAGGTTGGATGAGGCTCTGAGCAACCTGATCTAGTTGAAGATGTCCTGCTCCTTGCAGAGGGATTGGACTAGATGACCTTTGAAGGTCCCTTCCAAGTCAAACTATTCTATGATTCTATTCGAACAGTTGATGCACTGAAGGGTAAGTCTGCTATCTAGAGGGACCTGAACAAGCTGGAGAAATGGGCTGACAAGAACAAATGTAAAGTCTTGCACCTGAAAAAGAATAACCCCTTGAACCTGAAGAAGAATAACCCCTTGCAGTAGTACAGGCTAAGAGTGACAGGCTGAAAAGCAGCTTTCCACAAAATGAGCTGGAAGTCCAGAGGGACACAAAATTGGACACGAGCCAGAAGTGTGTTCTTGCAGCAAAGAAGGCCAGTGACATCCTGGGCTACATTAGTGAGAAGCCACCAGGTCCGGGAAAGTGATCCTCCCCCCTCCCTATTTCACACTTGTAAGACGACATCTGTAGTGTTGTATCCAGTTTTGGACTTCCCAGTCCAAGAAAAACGTTGACATACAGGAAGGTATCTAGGAAAATCTGCACTTTCAAAAGTGCTAAGAATGTTTAAAGATGTTAACTGTCCTTGAAAATTAAAAAAAAAAAGTAAACCCTAGATAGCCAGTAGATTTAATGCGTTTCGATTTTAGCAAAGCTTTTGATACTGTCTCTGACTGTGTCCTTCTGGCTAAACTGTCCAGCACACAGCTAACCAAGTTCATAATACTTTGGGTGAGCAATTGGCTGATGGTCAGGCTTAAAGGATTGTAGTAAATGGGGTTACATCAGGCAGGCAGCTAGCCACATGTGGGGTTAACCAGGGCTCAATTTTAGGGCCAGTTCTCTTCAATGTTTTCATAAATGATCTAGATGCAGGAATTGAATGTACAGTAAGTAATTTTGCTGATGATATTAAGCTAGGAGGAGCTGTGGACTCCCTCAAGGGTAGAGGGGCCTTACGGAGAGATCTGGATAGGCTAGAGAGGAAATTTCATATGAAATTTAACAAGAGCAAGTACCAGATTGGGATGAGGTGAACCTGGTTATACATACAAACTAGTGAATGAGAGGCTGGAGATTCCTTTCTCTGTGGAAAGAGATCTGGGGGACTGGATAGTGGCAAGTTGAATACAAGTCAACAGTGTGCCCTGGCAGCCAAAAGGGCCAGCCATGTCCTGGGTATATCAAGCATAGCACAGCTAGCTGGTCAAGGGAGATGATTGTCCCACTCTACACTGCACTAGTGTGGCTCCACCTCAAGTAATGTGTGCAGTTTTGGGCACCTCAATATAAGAAGGACATAAAATTATTTGAGTGCGTCCGGAGGAGGGCGACCAAGATGGTGAAAGGCCTTGAGGGCAAGACCTGTGAAGAACAGCGGAAGTCATTTGGAGAAGAGAAGGCTGAGGGGTGACTTCAACACAGTCTACAACTTCCTCAAGGGAGGCAGCAGAGGGAGAGGTGCTGATCTCCTCTCTCTGGTAACCAGTAACAAAAATGAGGAAAAGGAATGAAGCTGTGTCAGAGGAAGTTCAAATTGGTTTTTAGGAAAAGATTCTTCACTAAGAGGGTGGTTGGTCACTGGAACAGGCTCCCCAGGGAAGTGGTCACAGCACCAAGCTTGTCAGAGTTCAAGCAGTTGTCTGGACAATGATCTTAGTCATATAGTTTAGTTTTAGGTAGTCCTGCGAGAAGCAAGGGGTTGGACTCGATGATCCTTATAGATGTCTTCCAACTTGAAACATTCTATTTGTGGGAAAATAACAGAAGTTTGGCAAGGATGTTATAAATACACTCAACTGACTGGCAGTTGATGTGCAGAAAATACATATATTATCATTATTTAGCCTTGTGTGCTCGACAAGTAGAACTTCTGTGCTTAGAACACAGGCCTGTGATGAAGTCAGAGGCACCCTATCAAACATGCTTGAGATTCCTGCCCTGCCATGAGAAAGATCAAATCACAGCAGAAAACTATGCCTGCAGGCATCTCTGATATACAGGCGGAAAGCAGCAGATCTGATCTCTCTCTTGCTTTCTCACTCTAACTGTCTAGCAAAGACCAGGCTCCATGGTTCCCGCTTCCCTGTTTGCCTGCCTCTGTCTGGGTGTTGCTTCAGAGATCCTCCAGTTTGTGAGGTAATGAAAATAAAATTTACCCTTTGCATTTCATCTGTGGTTTTGTGGTTGTTCCTGCATCCTGCCTGTGTCAACTCACACGCTATGATTCTATGATTTATAGATCTTTTTTAAGGTTTATGTTCACATAATTTGGTACTCATATTATTACATGTTATTTCAGTTGAACCCGAGATCTAGTTTAACTGATGACTTTCTTAATTTCAAACACTGTTGTTCTTTGACTCATGTTGAATCTCACAGTTGTTTGGAATTTCAGGAAAAGACACTCAAAAAAGTCCTTCAATATCCTCTTACAAATCCCTCTTTAAAATTTTTCTTTGCAACAATATTTAGAGAAACAAAGAACATTTACCCCATTTCTTCATTGATAAGCCTATTCACTTTCACCAGTATCCTCTCTTTATTTTTCTGTATTGTCCCATACAGCTGCTTCTCATTGTATGCAATCAACATGCATAATATGCAGTCTCTGGAAGGAAATAAATTTTTGCTCTGAATCATAAAGAAGAGTACTTATTTAGGATGATAATTTCTTGGAACTACACTAATAAATTAAAAAGTCAATTATTTGTATGTTTGGTGATATTTTTTCGGCAATCTTGCAATTCATTTTGGTTAAAAGATTTTAATCAGTATGTTCATGCAACTGAAGTGAAGACAAATCCTAAGCTATTTTACAGGCATCACTGCAAAGTTATCTAGACCACAAAATTATCAGGACAGCACAGAAATATTCATTAAACTTGAAACTCAAACATGCATAGAGAGATGTACATTAGCAGACACTGCTGAAATTAATGCATAAACCAGAAATAATAAGGAGTACAGAAAAAAGAAAGAAGAAAATAAAGACAGAACATGCTTACTTATTATTTCCACTTGATGATTTTGAATGTAAGAAGTACTTCACAGTGCAATTTTTAAAAGCTCCAGCTTTTTTTTCCTGGTATTTTCCTACATTTTTAAACTATATGTAGCATTCTAACACATCTCACCCTCAATTTACCAGAACTATTTAACAGAACTTTACACAACCGCTTATTATTTTATACCTTTTTTACAACTGAAGACAAATCCTCCAGCTTCAGAAGAGAAAAAGAAATAAAAAGAAAAAAAAAAACCCACCCCAAACATTTTCTCATCATATATCCACATCTATGTTTTGTTTCAGAGCCAATTCAAAGTGACTTCCCCATTTGACTTATTTACAAACACTTGTCTTGATTCACAGAGAAGTTCTGATGCACAAAAGCTAGATTCTTTTGATTTGCATCAAATGTACCATCAGTCCTTGATGGAACAGGCTGAAAAAAATGAGTGATTTGTAGCAAAATGAAGTCTTGCAGTGTGTACTGAACTTGGATGTGCATCACACACAAATGACTGTGTCTGGAGCTGCCAAACTATGCCTCCAGGCAGTTCCTGCTAGCCCCGATGCAGGGGAGCCAGAAGAATATGCAGAAGAAAGTTGGCCCAGACCTGAGGGCAGACCTCTACCCTGTCCACTCAGGGACTATTTCATGTTCTTACTTCACAGGGCCAAGCTAGGGTTGGAGAAAACAATACTGTAGAAGATACATATATGAAGATACATACAAGAGACATAAACGCCTTCAAATTCTGAGATATATAGCATTTATCAGTAAGGCACACATTAAATCAACTATTCACAGGTGGTTTTCTGAATCTCTCCAGCTAAGAAGCTATTTCCTTAGGGTATGTCTTTACAGTACTCCAGCAGCAGATAAACTTATCATGAAACTCTGTTTTGGTTAATCATTTTGTGTAATATAAATGTTCAGCTGCAATCACTTTCGTAGCAATATTTCTTGATTAAAAACTTTTGTCAATCACAAAATTAAAAGTCATAAGGAAGTCTTACTATGAACATTCTTAATTCTTTGCCATTTTCTCAGACAAAATTAAATTTTAATTTCTTTCTTAACGGATTTTGTATTGCTAGAATTTCTCTCATCCTTAATAGGGAAAATTTTTGAAGGCTGAATTCAAGCAGGCTATATAGGTTGCTGTACTGTAAAATTCTGCACTATAACAGTATATTCTAAGAAGTAAGATACTTACTTGCTTTTACTAGGTGTCAGCTCAAAAGTTTGTGTTTTAAAAAATGTAACATTTAGTTGAATAAATTAAATTGTTTTAATATTGTTGTAGTTCAGCCCCGATTGGGACCAGACTACACAGTCTCTCTCTCACTCCCTCCACCCTCTGAGAGAATAGGGGGAGACAAGATTAAAAAAAACAGCTCGAGGTTTGAGATAAGGACAGGGAGAAAATCTTTAAAGTTACCGTCATGGGCAAAACAGACTTGACTTGAACTATTAATTTATTTCTAAAAGTAGCAGGACAATGAGACAGGGAACAAGATAACTTCCCCCCACCCCTCCCTCTTCCCAGGCTTAACATTATCTATACTACCTTCCCTCCCATACGCCACAGTCCTTCATGAAAACGCTCCGGTGAGGGTCATCTCTTCCACGGGGTGCAGTCCCTCCATAATGGCTGCCCCAGCGGGCCCTCCACAGGCCACAGCCGCATTCAGGCCTTCACCTGCCCCGGCGTGGGGTCCTCCACGGGCTGCAGGTGGATCTCTGCTCCTCCGTGGACCTCCATGGGCTGCACAGGGACAACCTGCTCTACCATGGTCATCACTACAGGCTGCAGGGGAATCTTGGCCAGGAGCCGCATTACTCCTCCCCCTCCTTCTTCATTGACCTTGGAGTCTGCAGCCTTTCCTCTCAGAAGAAAAATTCTTCACAACAGGCTGGCAGATGCCTCTCAGGATCCTTTTTACATCTCATTCACATATCATCTCCTCTCCACTTCTTGCAGCCAGGCTGGGCTGAGTCAGGCCCAGTTGGGCCCCTGGCAGGAGGCCAGAGGGTGAGGGCCGCAAGGCCCACAAGGCTCTCGCCTCCCCTTCTCTGCCCCTGCTCGGCATCTTCACATCTTCTCCCTTTTTTTTTTTTCTGCTTTCCCCTTCTTAAATACGTTATCACAGAGGCGTTATCACGGAACATTCTGCTACCAAATGACTTGGCCTTGGCTAGCAGCCCTAGGCCCAGCCAAGTCCACTGAACAAAGAAGAGCAACTTCTAGCAATTTCCCACAGAAGCTACCACCTGAGCCCGCCCCCTCACTAAAGAAAACCAGAACAAATGTCCAGAGTTACATGCAGGGCAATTAAACCTTTGTGTCTAGAGAATGAATTCAAACTGTAATTCTTCTGTGTGGGTTGGGATTTGGGCTACAATGACATCTGATATTGTTACCATAAACTCGCAGCTAATAGTGATGAGGTAAAGTAAAGGGTGATTCTCCTGAGGGGGAATTTGCTTCACAAATATTAGGGGCAGTCTGGACTTGCAGTGTAGACAAGCTCAGAGCAGAATTTCAGCTGAAGCTTGGACATCAAGGTAACAAATATATGTGTCGGTAGGCAAGACATCTCCAGGTTCATTTTATTTGGTTTGTTTATTTGTTTACTTTGGTAACAAGAAAAGTTCACTGCTATTTCAGCTGCTAAGAAGATGTTGAAAAAGCCAGCATACAACTTGTACAACTGGTACTGTCAGCTGAGGCTGTTGCTGACATCAAGAATGTTCCTAATAGCCAAATGACCTTGAACTTGAAGTGCTAACCAGAAAAAAAAATGTAAGTTACAAAAATTACTCCACAGTGTTTAGATGCATTGTATATTCTGCCAAAGAAGAGGTACCAGCTAATATGGAGGAAAAAAATCCAATAACTGAAGGCTACAGGGAGGACATGGAACAAATTTGTTTACACTATCAGAGAGGTCAGTCTGACTCATTAACAAGCTACATGAGAGCAGTCTTTTGTAGGTGGCTGAGAGATGAGTACATCACAGAATAATTTCATCAGATATTTGCTTTACCCTTTACCACTCTAGCTTCTTAGCAGAATTATGTCTTATATGTCAGGATGAATATTGAGTAAACTGGTACTTATAAACTGAGCAGATGAGAAATAAGAGTGTGTGTGTGCTCACCATCTGCAGGCAGTTACCCGTGCTATGAGAGACCAAGACCAATTTTATCTCTAAACTGACAGAAGACTCCTATGGCTTTTCTCTTACAGGGCAAGTGGCTCACCTCATTTATTTCACAGGGAGAACCAGCTGAAACCTCACTACTCCTATTCTCCCATTTGGTGTCAAGAGCTGTAACTAGTTAAATAGGCATTAAATAGGCATTTAGTAAAGAAGGCTAAGGATTGTGATTCTCAGGTCTGGAATATCTAAAAATGAATCATTCAGCTTCATCAGTAAAAATTAGTGCTGGCTTTGGCACGTAACAGTGAGAGCATCAGCACTTTGATGGGCTTTTCCATCAGAATTTGTAGGAAAGTGAAGGGATGATGGGGTTCACCAAAGCAAACAGACTGTAGGACACACCAAAGGGAGCAGAAAGTCTGAATTTCTACCCCTCTGGAGACCCTCACAACATCAACAACTGTATCAACAATTTATAGTGTTCACTGAAAATCAAAAGCTGAAATGGTTTCTGAAATATACATAGATTGCCTGTCTTCCATGTGTAGACTAGAATACTCACTTCAAGAGTGGAGTACCTAGCTTTTAAAGTATACCCACTACCTCTACAAGAAAAGAGAAAAAAAATGGATTTTTACCACATTTATTTCTTGCTCCTTTTCTCAGCACAGTTTGTAAACTGTTGGACTACCATAATCAAAAAGTTTACAGGAGATGGGAAGGAATCAATATAGCTTTTGTTTTCTTAAACTTCCTGTTGTAGTAAAATAAATAAATGAATGAATTACTAACTTCTTCCTTTATCTTAATATATATCTAATGTTTTTTTTTGTGGCTTTAGCATATTTAGCAGACCGTAGTCATTCACTATTCTCTGCAAAACTGTGATCTTAAGTAAAAAGGATCTATTATTAATAAATGTAAGGATTTTAATTTGTGAGCTGATTTTGCTTAATTTAATTTTTTTTCGTCTTTTATCTTTCTAAGGTCATTTGAGGCTTTCTCAATGAATTGCTTCCTTTGTTCCTTACTCTGTTATAAAGATCCTCACAGTCTATCAAATCACTGCAATTGGAAATAAACTAGAATGAACCCAGAAAAGCATTGAAGGCAGATAAAGATTTAATTACACCTGTATATGTATTTACCATAGAGAATACAAGCAATAGAAAAAATCTTGTAACTTATTTAAAACTTTATTCAATTTCTTTTCCCTAACATCAATAATTGACAGTTCAGATTGTGTTTCATAGATCTGGAGAATTTGCCCTTTTTTTTCTAAGTAACAAGGTTATTAAAATTCCAGTAATACTTCACCTCCTCCAATGCCTCTTAGAGGAAAAACCTTCCATTTTACATGACCACTTCTGTACTAAGGATTTTCTGGTTTAATGTTGTGTCATAGGAGACACAGTTTTTAGGGACTGTGATTAAATTCATACATATGTAGTCTGACAGTTTGTTCCTCTAGAAAAGACACAAGAGTTTCTAATGATCCTGATCTCACCACTGTGAAAGGGCAATTTCCCTATCTCAATATAACAGAGACTAATAATGTTAATAAAATTCTTGCAAAAGCGAATTTATATGATTACGATGGATGTAGGAGCTCTCTTTTGAGCAAATTTTGCCATTTTCTTTCCAAAGAGACTCTTCCAGATGTCTTGGTAAGAAAGACTGTTCTGGGGTGTATCTACATCTGTATCACCCAGGGACTTGAATTGTTTTTTTTTTTTTAAATTGCAGGTATTCATCTGCTAGAGAGCAATTTCATTTAGATATTTATATTGCCAGTGGCTGATAGCTGCTTAAGATAAATGCATGAGTCAGTGTCTTATTTGTATGTCAAACCTTAGCAGTAGAGCACATGGTATTGCTAAATTAGCAAATCAATATTATCAGGTTATACTGTTATTAACTTAGCCTAGATCTTTCAACTAGGCCTACTTGGACAGATTTTGGCACTTATGTGAAGCCCCACTGACTTTTCAATTGAGGTTATAGCCTACGTTTTGCTATTGTCTCTCTCTCATCTTGTGTGTCTACTTTCCTTGTGCCTTAGAGAGGTGACTAAATGAATGCATGTATGTATTCTGTACACTGTGAATGAAAATTTGCTGTGCTTCAAAAATGCATAAACATAAATTTCCCCATTTATTACCAACTCGTTACAGTAAGGATTAATTAATACTTGTGTGAAAAAAAGTTGGAGTAGAAAATTGCATTGGTAATTAGATCAAACAAGTTCTTCACAGCATTGTAGCAATTATTTTTGTATATAAAGTTATATAAACCAATCCTTCTTGTTGTATCTTTGCATCCACAGTTACATGTAGTGCGGGATAAAATTAAATGGCCTCGTGCCATTTTGGTTGCAAGTATTAATTTTTGAATACCAGCTTTACTGCTACCTTTGCTTTGTGTTTATATTTTTCAGCTAATGTAGTTCAGATTCACTATCATATGTACACACACTTAATTTCAATGATCAGCTAAGTTATAGCAAGATATTCCATGTGTGTAGTGGAAATAAAAGCTTGTTCAATAATTGCAGTAATGCTCTTTTTAGTAAAATGACGTAAAATATATGAAAAATCCATTTATAGTATTTTGATTTTTAAAAGTAAAAAAAAAAAAAAAAGTGGTTAAAATATTTATATCATCAGAGCTGAAGGTAATGATAACAAAATACTCCTGCATATACAAAAGACTTTTTTCAAAATATACTTGAAATAGTATAATTTATTCATGCTCTATATACAGTGTATGTACAATAGATGTACTGTAAGAATTAAATCTCATTAAATTAAACCTCCAAACTTAGCAACCTAAATACACAAAGGAGCACCGAAGCCAAATTATTTAAAATGTTTCATCAGGAAAATATTCTGACTGCAGCTGTCTGTGATTTTAGGACGTAATACACTTTTATAAAAACTGTTATTATGACAGATTTAAAAATATAATGGTTAAATGCAGAGCTTTTTTTTGTAATTGTATTACACACAGGGCTGCATGAGCAAGTTCTCCCACACTGATCGACCATTCTAAAGTTCTTAATTTTCCATATATAACCTACTCAGCACTGAAAAATTATAATAATTTCCTGTGGATTGTAAATTAAGTAGTATGGTACAGTATGACATGATGAGGAAACAATCCTTGAAGAAGCAAAACACCTTTGGATGTTGTTTAACTATAAATTTTGTTGTAAGTACTTTAAACAAATTGAGGATCATATAACTGTAAAAGATTAATAAAAAGTTCAATGTGTTTATTTCCTAAAAAGCCTTCTCTTAAGTTATATGAACAAGAATCTGCAGGAAGTAGCTATGGCAATTTGAGTGGAGACGAGGACTACCACCACAGACATTGGAAGCCATATTGCAGAAAGATGCAAGAAGAGTTTGCTCGTCAGTAGACCACTGCTGACTATTTAGTGTTGATATAGTGATAGAAACGCTAATACTGTTTTGAATTCAGCCTTAGCCCACATCTTCTCAGTGATGTACCAGAGATGCCAGTATATGACAAGTTCTTTTCTCTCATGGCCTTCCTAGTATTCTAGATAAAGTACACTGCTTGGTCATCAACTTCAAATTATATCTGAAAAACAATTCAAAGAGGTATTACAGAAGTATTTTTTATTGTTATTACCAATGAGATTTGAGTGACTTCAGACTTAACATGTCTTATGCATAACTCACACATCCACCGGAGAGTCCTCTTTGTACTCACTTGTTATTTTCTATAAATACCATAGCTTTTAATATGTCTGAGAAGAGACATGAGAAATCCAAGCCTACGGGTAGCAGTGAAATTCTGTTAATGGTCTCTGAAATAAAAGGGATTACTTACTCTTTTATGAACAGGACTAGAAAACCTTGGATTAGTTCAAATTTAAGTGATTTCTCCAAGAGGAACTTAGTCACTAAAAAAACTCAACAATCTTAAAACCATTGCCTTCAGTCTCAACAAGAGATTGTTCCTATAGGGTCTTTATTTTTCAGGCACAAATTCTTCTAATCTCCTGGAACATGTGCAAGTCAACAGGAGTCACTCAACTCTCATCAAAAGGTCTAGAGTATTTCAAAGCCAGTAATTAAGTTTATGGATTAATTGTGCTACTGTGTTTGAACACAATCCTTACAATCCACGGAAGCAATATCTTACATTTTAACCCTTCCAAACTATGGGAAATGAAAAATATAATCCAAATTTGAATTTTTAAGTTTATTCTGTTTTCTGGTGTATATGGTGCTGTCACAAAAAAAAAGTCGATGTCTGAAAAAAATTAATGAACACATACTGGTATCTGAAACAGCTGCAGTAACTTAGGTTACAATGATTACTAACATACAAAATTCTGACATTTTGTAGGTGATTAATGTGACTATATTAGTTAGGAATTGAACAGAAAATCAAGTCCTGATACATAAGAAAATAATTAACAGAAAAATAACATAGATATTTTTTAGGTTATTAATCTTTTTCTTTTTTATTTCCTTCCACTAATTTCTCCCTGGATGAGGAGACAGGAGGGGAAAATTAGAAGACCAATAAAAGTATAAAAGTATTAGTGGAAATGCTCTTGGTTGCATATAAAATATATTTTAAATAACATGGGGATAAATTTAAGATTGAAGGTTCAATGAAAAAATAAGCTAATATAATTATTTATGGCAGTTGTAGAAGGAGACGAAGCAAGAATTAACTTAAATAGCTTCCACTTTCATCTCTTTGCCCATATTTTGATATTCAGTCTTCCAGCCTTCAGATGTCCAGCTGAGTTGAACTAGTTGTCTAATATTTTGCTAAGCATCATTTTTCCAACACTGGCACTAGTATATGTTCTTTAGGAAGAGCGTGTGAGCATGGCTGCCTTCTGCAGTCCTTGACCCACATATTCCTCTAATACCTCAGGTGTTTTCTGGGGATATTTCTGCTGCTTTTTTCTGCTGCTTTGCATATGAATTTGCTGTCCACTAATCTGTCTGGTTTAAAATTTTAATTTTTTTTTTTTTTAATCTACTGATATTATTGGCCTCCACAAGCTGTTGTGGCACCGTATTCCAAAAATGAACTGAGGAAAGAAGTATTTTCTTTTTTAAATTTTAAATTGGTTATTGATCTCCTACTAGTTTCAGTGAATTCTATTTAGTTTGAATATGGATGTTTCATTTGATGCCAGGAAGCAGTTTCATTTAATGCCAGGAAACCTCAGGAAAATCTGTTTTATGAACATATACGTTTTAACACCAAATTCTCAAGATGTTCCAATAGACTTCAAGCAGAAAAATTTCCACACCAAACCAGAATGAATTTTGAATAACATTGAAATATAACTGAAAGCATGTATAGTGCATTACTGCAGAATATTATTTATTAATGATAAATCTCCACTCATTTTGTATCTATTTTTTTTTTTTTTTGGCATGGTAAAAAAAAAGGTAGAATCTCGTAAAATCTTATTCCTTTGTTGACAGGATATGTATTTATTTTACAGGACATTCATAGACTATGGAGTCTTACCTTTGAATCACATAAATGGCTATAGAAAAGACTCTTAATTTAGGCCAAAGTATGAGGGTCCAAGGCAGACTGACTTACCCATAATAAACATCTAGTTTTAATTTGAATTGTCTAGAAAATTTCTTCACTACACCTACTATGATAGTATCAGGGTATCACAGGACATAAAAAATATTTCTTAGAGGGTTGTCATTTTGTTTGGTTTTTTTTTTTTTTTATTTTTTACACAACTGTCTATTTTGCTTTCTAATCAAACAAGAACAAGTTCTTATCCCTTGGACTAGTGCATACTTGTTTCTAACGAGGAACTCATCTCAGAAAGAAAGTTTAATTTCTTATCCAGGAAGACATTCTTGCAAGGTGGATTTGTTCAGCCATGATTCCTCCAATTGAGCAGGTCAAAGAATACTGCTGGCTGGATACATCTACTGAATTTGTTTACTATCAGGTTAACCACTTGTACTGAGTGTCTGTGTCCATATGTTGGCAGCAGGGGTCTGCAGGGACGGCCTCTGTGAGGAGAGTCTGAGTCTGCCCCATGGCAGACATAGATGGTGTGGTCTCCAACAGACCCACTGCAGGGCACACCTGAGACCCTCAGCCAAGATGGTGGCACATCTGGGAAAACATGTTTAAGAAAGAGCAAAACACCATCAGTTGACTTTGTTGAACTTCACGAGGCTCATGCAGATCTACTTCTCAAGCCTATCGGGGTCCCTCTGGATGGCATCCCTTCCCTCTAGCATATCAACTGTACCCTCAGCTTGGTGTCATTCACAAACTTGCTGGGAATGCACGCAATTCCACTGTCTATGTCATTAATAAATATGTTAAACAGTACTGGTCCCAATATGGGCCCCGAGGGACACCACGTGTTATTGACCTCCATTTAGACATTAAGCCGTTGACTTAATGGAGTCAATCTCTCTTTGGAGATGGTCATCCAGTCAATTCCTTATCCATTGAATAGTCCATCCATCAAACCCATATCCCTCCAATTAAGCAATATGGATGTTGCGTGGGATTGTGTCAAAGGCCTTACAGAAGTCAAGGTAGATTACATCAGTTGCTCTTCCTTTATCTACCAATGCAGTCACTCCATCATATAAACATGGTCGGATTACTCAGGCACGATTTGCCCTTTGTGAATCCATGTTGGCTGTTTCTAATCACTTCCTTATCATGCATATACCTCTACACGCCTTCCAGGAGTATCTGTTCTATGTTCTGATTGGGCATGGAGCTGAGCCTGACTGGCGAGTAGTCTCCAGAATCCCTTTTACCCTTTTAAAAAATAGGTGTGATATTTCCCTTTATCCAGTCACTTGGTACTTGACCTGACTGCTATCTCTTTTTAAATATGGTGGAGAGCAACTTGGCAACTACATCAGCCAGTTCCCTCAGGACGTTGGGACGCATCTCATTGAGTCACATGGACTTGTGTATTAACCAGTTCCTCAGAAATATTAAATAAAATACAGATGAAAATTAACGTATCAATGAAATACAGATGAAATACAGCTAAAATAAATACATTGGTTAAAACTAAGTAAGCAATTTTAAAATTAATTTAAATGTCTGTAGTATGTCAATATATTGATTTGAAAATAAAATCGGTGTTCTTACAATTATGCAATTTCAGGCACTAAAATCTATATTATATAATGAAATAGCTTTATTTTTGAAACTTTAAAAATACCTACAACTTCCAGTCGTTGGCAGTTATATGAGAAACTCAAACCAAAATCAGTCAAGTTTGTAGAATCTTTGGAATTTCTTTGAACAGTTGATGAATTCATTTGGTTTTAATTTTTGTTCAAATTTTGTTGTCTTTTCGCCTTAGTGCCGTGTCTGAGATCCCACTGAAAATTAGCAGGTTGGAGAAAAGTGTAATTCATGGCCTGATCAGTCCATAACATTCTGCCACTGTCTATGTGTCAAATTTAATGGCTTGTGACAGGTCAGTTAAAGCTAAGCAACTCAAGGTTTGTGTGACAGATTGGTTGTTTATAAAGTGAATTGATATGTGTACATAATGTAATAATTTGCATAGTTAATTTATTATTGTTGTGACCATTACATTGGCTTGTGTAAATTATAAGAGTTTGCTGTTCAGATAAAAATGGATGTTGATGGATTTGTTTTGACTCTGTACAGGTTGGCCCTGATTAGAAATTTGTCTGGATGCTATTCTTTGCTGTCTGACGTCAGATGGCAGAGTACGTCTGCCTATCACATCTGAGGATCCAAGTCAGTGGACACAGGCAAAACTGCTTAGGTCTTGATACTAGCAGAGTTCAAATTCCTGTTCACTGCTCTGGAAGAAGAAGGATGAGTAAGAGAGAGGGTTGACAGACCACTTCCATAGCTCAGTGCTCAGGGCTGTTGCCAATAGATGCTGGGCAAATAGCAAGTGCACATATTCAGGTTTTATAAATTTGTGTTTCAGGTAACAGTTTCCTCAGAAACAGGAATGTAGGTACAAAATATTGTTATTTAGTGCAATTTCATGAAATGTGGGAAACAAAGTTATGCCTATTTTACAAAGGGTAATTTTAAAATAGGTATCTATTTTTATTCTGTAATGATCATAGTCACTATATCACTGGATATATAGTACCATGCATCTTTATGTTTTGTTTTCTTTCTTTTTTTTTTTTTCTGGCATATAACTACCTTAGTTTACATGTCTAATGTTGATATGGGTTTGTCACTTTTCCTGATGAAGAGACAGGCCTATGTGTTCCTTTTAGGTACACTGTTCAGTATTTGTACTTAGATATCTCAGGTAATTCATCATTCAATTTAATCCAGGTATCTACAAATTCTTTACTGAACCTTTATGGACCTCCCAGGAACTTATAAATCTCTTCTGAAATTACAAAGTTATTATGGAGGTAGTTTGGGAAAAACAAGTAGGAGTTAGTACATTTTTAACAATATACCATTTTACAAGGTACTTACTGGTTTACAATTGGCTTAAGCTAAATTAACTCTGCTGCTGAAAAGGGCTCTTTCCTGTTCTCATTCCCGTATCAGCACTTGTAATCAAGTGAGTCAGATAATTTAGTTTTGGTGTCTTTTTTTTTTTTTCCCCTACGATTATTTTTCAATCATAGTTAATCTTGACTTGCTGTAGGGCCACATGATTGCTAGTGTTGGCTGAAGGGAGGCAGCAAAAGCTGTAGCTGAGAAAGCGGGAGTTTGGCTTGAACTGATCATGAAGTATTACCTTCAAATGTGCTAAGGGCTTCCCCTTCATGGTCAAATAACTGTAGCCAAGCCCAAACTTTTTATCTTTGTACAGTGACAAGAATGCATCTTGTCCATTTGAGACCCCATTACATGTTGCCATGCCTTTGTTACCCATTTATTATATAGGTGTAATGAAATATACATTGGTCACCACCTTGAGGCTACCCAGAGAATGAAGAAATGTAATGTGTAGACCATGCTAGCAAGCACAGTTTCATGTTGTGATTACATCACACCACTTTCTGAAAAGTAATGGCTTTCAGAAAGCTTCTGCAGGCTGTGCAGGGTCTTTGTATTAACCTATAATATAGCTACTATGTCTCAGCTCCTCTGTGTTGCTCACTCTCTCGTGAACATAATCTTACAGTTACCACCAGTGGCAACTTCTGAGCTGGTGTTTCTTGTTTTAAGTGGGAGGCAATTACTGACAGGACCTTATCGGTTGTATTTCATTCCTTACTGTGACTCATTAAAGCCTACTTTACCTTCTGTGAATACTGGAAAGGACATGCCTTCCCCTACATGCCCTTAAAAAAAAAAAAAAAAAAATAAAAAAAAAATAAAAAAAAAAATTGCTAGTGACTGAAAGTAATGCAAGGTGAGTAGCCATTTCTAGCACAATTTGATGTACATTTTAATTAATGAGATTGTGCCAGACAGATGAGTGTCTAGAAAAAATAGCACTTACATGAAAAATACATAGTGCGCTTGTTTTAAGATGAAGAAACAACAGTCATTTCTGCAATAAATATAAATACATATTGTATATAATTAAATATAAGCCTGTTTGTTTTTCCACCTCTTAGAGTGCCTTCTGCTCTTATTCATACAAATGCAAATAGAGAATAACTTCAGTGGAGAGAGGGTGATAGGTGGGAATCTGCCCAGGTATATAGTCAACTTGCATACACTAGTACTCTAGTGCACTTCAGACAAATTAAATGCTAAATACTGCAAAATGGAATGCTTCAAAATGGCACCTTCAAATTGCTATAATCAATTTTGAGAATTCTTTAACTTTCCCAGGTACAAAAAATATTTATATCCATTTTGAAAAGTGTGTGGATTTTAGTAGCCTATCAGTCATTTTCTCTTTACTGTTTTTTAAGGTTGATCTGTTTAATTGAAATAATTCAATGATGAATTTCTTTCAAAATAAAATAAATAAATTAACATAATTGTTTTGAACTGCATGTGGGTTTTTCAGCATTACACAGGAGAGGTATTCCACAGAAATTACAGAGGTTTTTAATGCTTAGAAATTATCATTATAGCAAATATTTCACCAATTAGAAGATCAATAAATGTACATAAACACATAGTAAGTATACAAATAAAGTTTCAATGAAGAGTCTATAGGACATAATCCTGGGACCAGTATAATTTTCTCACGGTACTTGCTAAATATTCTAAACACTCCCTGAGCTGAACAGGAGAGAGTTGTTTATATAAACCATATGGTATTTACGTAAAATAACAACAAAGTAACCCGTAAAAGCACTGAGCAGCAAGGTTCCTAAATGTTATTTATTATTAGGAAGGGCTTTACAGATGCATGGAGAAATGTGTATAAATACCTGATGGAAGGCTAAAGAAGATGGAGACAGACCCTTTTCAGTGGTATTCAGTGACAGGACAAGAGACAATGGGCATAAACTGAAGCACAAGAAAGTTCATTTAAATTAAGAAGGTACTTTTTTACTGCAAGGTTGCTTAAGCACAGAAACAGGTTGCCCAGGAGCATGTCGTTGAGCCCCCATCCTCGAAGATACTCAGACCTCAGGTTTCAGCATGAGGGGTTGAACTAGGCAGTCTCCAGAGATCTCTTTGAGTCTCTATTACGCTGTGATGCTGTGAATGTTTGCTCTCTGCCTCCACAAAGAGAAATTATGTGGCCTTTATTGAAGACAGACACAGAAGATTTCACTGAAGGATTTAGGGACAGATTTTCTGAAACATTAATTGTTTCCACTTAAACTATTTACATGGCCAACATATAGCTGATCTAGGCAAACAAAATATAGGAAATTTTAGTCACAAACCCATCTACTGATGTCAGCAGTTCTGCAATGCAACTTTCTCATGTTCACAAATGTAATACTAATTTCATTGTTTTTGTACACCACCAAATTTATTTTTCTCCACCTTAATATTAATCTTTTGATAGCTTCATTCTACTGTGAGTTTATTAAAGGAGACAAAGAAATATCCAACTGTGCTGCCCATAACTACCACCATAAAACCTCACTGAATGTTTTATCAGAGAGATCTTCTGCTGCAATAATATCAGATATTTCAAAAGCACATTTATTATTTCATTTAAGTTTTATCATAAGTAAAAAACTGCACAATAACAACAACAACAAATCCCTAAAAATGCCAGCCAATTTCAGGGAATTCTGAAAAAAACTGCTGGACAAATACGCAGAAGAAAAACCTTTTAGCATTCCCAGGTAGAAAGAGAAAATCTCCTTGATGTTCATGAGCCACAAATTGCTGAGACTGAGAAAAAATTTTGGTGAAAGTTTACATTACGTTTCTGTCTCTTACAGAATTCTCTAAGCCATCTCAGTGGTCGTTGTCAGAAATACTATACTGGTCCCTATGGACCTATTGTCTGATGTGCAGCAGTCTTTATGTCTTGCATAACAGATATATTGATTTAAGCCAAACAATTTATGTCTTGTATTGATAAATAAAGTCTTAAAAATCCCTACTATATATTTACAGTACACTGCTCAGCTACTTTCCAAGCATCTAGTTTTCAGTTCCCTCTCTGACCTTTGTGCTTATTGAATACAAATTCTTGATATGTTAGGTTACTTGCAAAAAAATAAGTAAATTAATAATATGTTTTCTCAAGACGTCTGCCAGCTGTGTTTTCTATGACCCTGAGGATTAAAAGGATAGTTGAGTATTTACAGAGACTCTGAAAGTCCGTATTCTAGTTTCACATCTTATTGATCACAGGATGAACTTACACAGGTCCCCAGTTGCTTTGAAACGGGAGCTATATGCACAAGCTGTGGATAAGTTCAGACAGGGGCTTATCACTATGTCGTAGTTTAGCCCCGCGTGGGACCAGTCTTTGGAGTCTCTCTCACTCTCCCCACCCTCCAAGGGAATAGGGAGAGATAATAGAAGAAAAAAGGCTCAAGATTTGAAATAAGGACAGGGAGAGATTCTTAAAGTTACTGTTACAGGCAGAACAGACTTGACTTGGGGAAAACTATTAAAAACAAAGCAAGATAAGGAGAACGAGAACAAGATAACTTCCCCCGTCCCTCTCTCTTCCTGGGCTTAACATTGTCTCTACCTCCTTCCCCAACTCAACCAGCACTGCAGGGGGAGAGGAAATGGAGGTTATGGTCAGTTCATTACTTCTCGCTTTATGTCACTCCTTCCTCCTCAGGGGAAGAACTCCTCACATTCTTTCCTTGTTCCAAAGTGGGGTCCCTCCCATGGGCTACACACAGTCCATGAACTGCTCTGGTGTGGGTCATTTTTTCCATGGGGTGCAGTCCCTCTGGAACTGGATGCCCCAGTGCAGGCCCTCCACAGGCCACACCCTTCTTCACCAAGCAGGACAACCGGCTTCACCATGGTCTGCACCACAGGCTGCAGAGGAATCTCTGCCCGGAGCAACATTACTCCTCCCCCTCCTTCTTCACTGACCTTGGAGTCTGCAGCCGTTACTCTCACAAGAAGTTATCCACAATCTGCACGCAGATGCCTCTCAGGTTCTCTTTGCATCTCATCTCCTCTCCACTTCTTGCAGCCGGGCAGGGCTGAGTCAGGCCCAGACGGCCACCAGGCAGAAGGCCAGAGGATGAGGGCCACAAGGCCTACAAGGCTTGCACCTCCCCCTCTCTGCCCCCACTCAGCGTCTTCACATCTTCTTCTTTTTTTTTCCTGTTTTTCCCTTCTAAAAAATGTTATCGCAGAGGTGTTATCACGGGACATTCTGCTACCAATTGGCTCGGTCCTGGCCAGCAGTGGGTCTGCCCTAGGCCCGGCTGAGTCCACTGGACAAAGGGGACCTCTAGCAGCTTCTTACAGAACCTTTCACCATAGCCCCCCACCCACTAAATAAAACTAACACACACTATCATTTAATCTGTAACCTGTAAGTGTTTATATTAATATTTGTAAAATAAAAGTCAATCTCCAGTTGCTGACCCCCAGACACACAGCCCCTCTCACCCATGGTTTCAGTCCCATTGCTGGCAGTCAGACACTCCCACCCCATCCCTCTCAAGTACAGAGCAGAGTGCTGACCAGCCACGGTTAACATGTATTTGTTCCTTTTTATGCACCCGTCTATATCCCCACCTCTTCCTTGCCAAACCACCTCAATCCCTCCCCTTGTCTACCTTTAATTTCTCCCTAAACATCCCATGACCAGTCTTATGCAGTCTGTATCCCAATGCACCTCACAATGAGCCCCATACACCTGGGTAGTGACCACCACCCCCAGCCTGGGAGACGCCCCAGAGAGCCACCTCCACTGACTCCTGGTGGGGTGTGTCTCCTGGGTCCTGGAGCTGAGCATTCCCTGGGACTCAGGTCCCTAACTGGGGCATCAAGGTGCCCCTGTCTACCATTGTACCATTGGACTCCTTGTAACTGATGTGGAGACAAGTCTTTAATCATACGAATAATCAAGGTGAGTCCTGATAATCCCTGCATCCTGTAAATTTCTCCAGTATTTACTAGCATGGAATTTCTAAGTAGTGGATTAATTCCAAATATTCAAAAGCTTTATTTACATGAAAACTCACCCATGAATTCTGGAGCATCTTCTGTAATATTAATCTCTAATGAAACAATATATTTAAGTATTTTAAACCAGATTTGGAAGTTGTAATGAGATTATAGACAAGAGTTCTTCAATTCCTTGTAATTATTTTAAAAGAATATGACATAATTAGCTGATGATATTAATACTTATTGTTACTATTTTATATAGCACATATTTTTAAAAGAGTCTTCACCTCGTTAGTTCTAAAAATGCTGGGTTTTTTTCTTTTCCCTGAAATTTAACTGAGACATTTTAAAAATTCTCTATTGAGAAGCCAATATCAAATCAACTAACCAAGAAGATTGTGGTTCTTTTTCATATTTTGGGGTTTTTTTTCAGTTACCCTGGGCTGGGGTCATAGTAGGTGGAACAGGAAATGTCCCAGGACACAGTTGTTGTTCTTTCCTGCTGTTTTGTTTGTTTCATTCAATTTAATTTAATTTCACAGAATAAGAGGTCCTTTAGGAAGGACCAAAATATTGAGGCCTAAGAAAGTGTTAGCAATTAAATATTATTTTTGTTTTATCTGTCCTCTAGATAATTAAATGTCACACTGAGGGAAGTGTGCTTGCTACCTTATTTTATTCTTTTCTCTTGTGATTTCTGTACTTCTAATGTATTTTTATTTCAGTTTAACTGCAAGCAGTTCAGGATCTCTCTGTAGTTTATTGTTATTGAACTGAGCTTCATCTTTTACTTACTATTTTCTTAACTAGTATTCTTTTGCTTTGTTAATCCAAATCTTGTATTTTGGAGCAAACTCTGCTATCAGAGAAATACAGTAAATCCCACCCTAACACAACCTGGTTCCTCTAGAATGCTGATACAACTTAATCTCGTCTAGACCATTGAGCTTCACTTCTGCATGCACATGTAAGTATAGCTGTAGACATCTATAAAGGAACTAGAAATCTTACCTACCTATTATGGTCAGTGGAGATCCAATCAATATAGCCAGTGGAGTTCAATGAACTATTAAGCTGACCAAATGTAGATACCTAATTTAAAGGTATTTTTTTAGATACCTAATTTAAAGCTTTTTAGACTCCAATGGCTGCAAAGACTGGATTTTATGGACTACACTGAGGGTTTAGGCACCTATAAGTCATAATCTGCATAGTAAAATTGCAGGTTCATAGAATAAGTCAGGTTAGAAGGGACTTCAGGAGGTCCTCTAGTACAGACACAATATGAACACAGAAGACATATCTCAACACTATAGTTAAGTGTCTAAATTAGGCACTAAATCTCAGTCCCAGTGAACTAATAGTGTTGTGTTTTATTCACAGCTGGCAACTAAGCACCTGCTTGCTCACCCCCTCACAGCAGGATGGGCGAAGAGAATTGGAAGGGTAAAAATGAGAAAACTTGTTCGTTGAGATAAAAACAGTTTAATAATTGAAATAAAATATAACAACAACAACAAGAACAATTATAATAAATTGTGATTGAACGGAAAATAACAAAGAGATTGAAATAAAACCCAAGAAAGACAAGTGATGCAAATGAAAATAGTTGCTCACCACCAGCTGATCAATGCCCATCCAGTCTCTATGCAGTGGGCCACTGGTCAAACTCATTTTAGATTTGTTGCTGAGCATGATGTCGTATGGTATGAAATATCTGTCTGGTCAGTTGGGATCAACTGTCCCAGCTGTGTTCCCTGCAAACTTCTTGTGCAACCCCAGCCTACTTGTGATGGAGTTAACTCTGTAAGTACTGCTCAGCAACAATGGGAACATTCCTGTGTTATTAAAACTGTTTCCAGCACAAAATCAAAACATAGTCCCACAGTAGCTGTTATAAAGAAAATTAACTCTATCCCAGCCAAATCCAGTACAAAAAGTCATAAATAAGAGCAGAGGTTTCCTATGTGTGTAGATTTTATTTTCAGAAGTTTATAAATTCTTTAATAAACACCTCAATAACTGCTTAAGTTCACTATATAGTCCAATTTTGAAGGCATTCGAAGCACTATAATCTCTTAATTGACTGAATGGAGAAGATATATATTTTAATGAAGTGGATTAAATGTCACTACTGTTTTTATTCTTATAGATTATGGGCAGATGTTTAAGGAGCAGTTTATCTTATCTTCCAGTAAAATCTAATAATTTTATATCAGATGCATTATCTAGAATTTTATCAGAATCATAGAATCATAGAACAGTTTGGGTTGGAAAGAACCTTTAAAGGTCATGTAGTTAAAGCCCCCTGCAAGGAGCAGGAACATCTCCAACTAGATCAGGTTGCTCAGGGCCCAGTCCAACCTGCCCTTGAATATTTCCAGGGATGGGACCACCTCTCTGGGCAACCTGTTCCAGTGTTTCACAACCATCATTGTAAAAAAAAAAAAAAATTCCTTATGTCTAATCTGAATCTACCTCCGTCTATTTTGAAAACATTACCCCTTGTCCTAATACAACAGGCCCTGCTAAAGAGTTTCTCCCCATCTTTCCTGTAAGTCCCCTTTAGGTACTGGAAGATCACTATAAGATCCCGCCAGAGCCTTCCCTTCTCCAGGCTGAACAGCCCCAACTCTCTCAGCCTGTCATCATAGGAGAGGTGCTCCAGCCCTCTGATCATCTTCGTGGCCCTCCGCTGGACCCTCTCCAACTGGTCCATGTCCTTCTTATGTTGGGGGCTCCAGAACTGGGGTGGGGTCTCCAGGCGGGGTCTCACCAGTGCAGAGCAGAGGGGCAGAATCATCTCCCTTGACCTGCTGGCCACGCTCTTCTTGATGCAGCCCAAGATGCAGTTGACTTTCTGTGCTGCAGGTGCACATTGCTGGGTCAAATTGAGCTTCTCATCCGCCAGCACTCCCAAGTCCTTCTCCTCAGGGCTGCTCTCAATTCATTCTCCGCCCAGCCAGTATTCATGCCTGGGATTCCCTTGACCCATGTGCGGGACCTTGCACATGGTTCAGGGCACATGTTAACCTGTGAACATTTAAATGTTCACATGCACATTTTAATCTACAATTGTTCAAAGTCCTGCAACAGGTAAAGGTATTTTCTCCATGCTTATTTCATGAAACAAGTTTTAGTCATTTATTTTAGTACTATCTTTTCAAGACTGAAACACTAGGTTTGATTACTACTCCCTATAAGGTCTTTCTTTCTCTTTGTTATATTTATTAAGGATGACAAAAGGTGTGAAGACAAAAAAGAAAAAAAAAAGTGTTTCTTACTTGCACATTTATGCTTGAATTTGTCATATACTTGGATATTGTATCATATTAGCTTGTTATCATCCACTCTTTCATAGTTAAGCTTCCACAATTCAGAATCATATTATTGAAACAATGTCACAATATGTCTCACATATAATGTCGTACTGCAAAACTCAATGCCTTACACACAGATATGGAGATGGGGCTGTAGTGTTTTTTAACGGATTAAAAATCCATTAGTTCTACGAAAGAGAGAATGGTTCTCATAAAAACTCACAGAATACAGGCAATATGAGGCTGATGTCTTTATTTATGTGATCTTACACCATTTTTGTCATATATTGATATACTAAATCTTCTGTCATATGGAAGAATTTGATGCCTATCAATTTCACTGATCATAATACACATCTGTAGATTTTTATTGCATGTAATAGATTTTTTTCTCTACCACCCTCATTTAAAAAACCAACAAAACTAAACTTATTCTGTATATAGAACTAGTGATTTGTGTGTTACTGATCTATTGCAGTCAGGTTCAATCTTAGCTATTTATATACATCTATTTTGCTCCACTCTAAAATAATCACCACTGATTCATAGAAGTACATATATAAGCCAATACTAAATCAAAAATCATTCATCTTTTCTTAATTACCAAGATAAATAAAACTAAGGAAAAAAAAAGTTATGATTCACTCATGACCATGTAACTTACAGAACAAGAAACACTAAAGTAAAAAATTCTGAGGTTATTGCAAAAATAAATCTTGAGGGTTTTTTAAACACAAAAAAACCCCCTGCTTATTCTTGTTATTCTCAGGACAGCTTTATTCTGAGACTAAGTTAAATTTCCTTTCTTGAGGTCAGTAAGGAGAATTAAATTGGATAAAATTACAAGTGAAAAGTTTTACTCTTAAGTGATGTAGGATTTTTTTTTTGTCTGATATAGAGATCAGATTTCATATGCATATGGTTTCATATAATTTAATTTCATATAATTACAAAATCCTTCAGATTTTATATAATTTGTCAAGAGTAAAAAGAAGGCTAGTATTGAAACTGTGATGGTAAAAGAAAGAGACTGAAAATAAAGTGTAATTCTGTCCTAAAGGACCATATGCCAGCATAAAACTTCTGTCTTCTGCACTAAATTTTCCATGCACAAAATAAGACTATTACCTCTAACGATTAAAATGTTAAATTTCTTACTATAGTCCACAGATTAAAAGACACAGAAGAGGAGATAGGATTGATAAGACATTCTGTTTGCTTACTAAAAATTGTATGTATATTTGTATGTCTAAAATATGATGCCATCAGTGTAGTCTATGACAAAAACTTACTTTCTCATTCTTACAGGAATCTGTTATCTGAAAACTGAAAAATTCAAGAACAGTTGTGAGGAAGGTCAAATTTGATGAGACAAACTTTCAGTTCTAAGCACTTCATATGGCCTTAATTCACCAGGTCAACTTCAAATAATGCTGTAAACAAGGCTACTTCAAAGAACTGTTACTCTTCTGAACTGTGTGTATGAAAAATAAACTGTGAAATACTAAGAGCATTACTCTCTGGATGTGGACAATGTAGTGCTATATTTTCTTTTTCCCATCATATTTACTGATGAATATAAAAAGGACATTTTAAAGGACTAATTAATATTTGAAATTATAGTCCTCTTGCTAAGAAATATATTGTTGCTATGACTGGTAAATGATAAAGACTTTTGCCACCATCGAAGCCTGAAGAATTGTCTAGATTTGCCTTGGCCTGAGCTGGCTTTAGGTTATTTAAGCTGTTGTAACAATAGTTCAATGGCCAAGTAATGATTGACTATCAGAAGTTTTAGTCATCTTCATGAATATCATATATGATAGAAATTTAACAAATCTGTGTAGGGGATCAGTGAAGAAACAGCAAATAAGCAGAATGAATTAGCAAAGATATGAAAGTAACTCTAAGTAGACCAAAGACAGAGAAGGAAGAAATCCCTCTCCATCAAAACTGTATTCTCCCAGTGAAGAAACTCTGGCATCACCAACTCTTTGCTATCCCTTGTATCCATCTGGAGTCTGGCAGGTCTGATTAGCCTCAAGACATAGACAGGTAATCAAAGGTTGAATATAGCACCAGAGAAAAAAAGAGGAGATAGAGGAAAAGGGTTGCTCACGTGTGACAGTGATAAACTTTCTGAAGGGGATGTTTCTTCATTAATTGTATAATTCAGACTATATTAGTAGTGTTGCAGTAGGACTAATAATAACTATATTGTTATATTTTGATTACTTGTTTGCTGATTGCTCAAGTATTAATTAGATTAACAGTAAGTTCTTAGATACATGAATAAAGCAGTACCCATTCACCCAGGGTATAAGTTTGAATGCAACATCATATATGTGAAATGTAAGCGCTCTGCTAATGCTGAACGTTATCATTTGGCACACCAGATTACCTTAAGTAAGATCTTTACCCAATAAGATTTTGCCTACGAACCTGTAGACATTCTCTCTCCTTTTGATCCAGAGCTATGTTAAAAGTTTGTTTATCACTAAGCACTTAGTCAGAAATACATTTATCTAAAAATATTATAATGACGATAATGCCCTCACCCTCCGTTCCCAGAAGCATATTTTGTGTACAGATGGTTTATGCTATTAGCCTTCTCTTTCTATTATAGTAATTACTTTTTTCATCTTTACAATACTGATTTAAACTTTGTCGTGGTGTATATGGCCAAAAGTTGTTAAACAAAGATAGAAAAATTTCATACTAGATACATTCCTGAGTTTGTATGTGCTTTGTTAAATACATCCATAATTTGGAAATATGAACTCAAATGAGTTTTCACCATAACTTCAACCCTAGTTATTTTTTCTTGGTGTTCCATATACCAAGTGCTTTTCTTTCATTACTGACGTTAGTGTAAGGACTACTCTATTTCAATACTTTTATTACTGAGCCTGTGGTTCCATTGTGCCTGTATATATGTACATATATTTGCATGGGTTTAATTTTGGTCCAAATTTGGAACGTTTTTTCATATGTCTGTAGGGTCATAGGAGTGGAAAGATAAAATGATAGAATCCCTGCAGCTTATCACTTGTTTGGTTTTTTTCTTCCAAGTTTTGTAAAAAAACCACATTATTCAGATTGATTTGGTTTGGAGTTCTTTCTGAATACTCAAAGCCACTGATCCTGTTCTCTTCTCTGTTGCACTCTCGAGGGTGCTTTATGCTTATTTTTGTAATTTACAAGGTGGCAAAAGTATTTTTAATTAACATTCTGTTAGCCTTACAATTTGCAGTTAGAAATATGCTTGCTTCTCTCTGGAGACTCAAAGTTCAGTAATAGAGACTAAAGAATGCTACTGATGAGAATAATTATTGCTTATTTAAGAAAACATGGAAGTAAGCAATCATTAACTTTGATAACATTTTTTTTCCATAATTCATTACATTTATTGATTTTTTTTTTTAAATAGGTGCTTTTAGCATCCAGAGGATTGACTTATTTATTATTAAAATCAGTATATCAGTTCTCAGAAGTGGAATTAAAACATTTCTATTGTTTGTTAAAGTTGTTTGCAGTTTCAAATTCCTGGAAACAAATAATCTATTTATAGTAAATTTCTGGTAAAGAAACAATAATTTCATATTTTTTGAACTGATTTTCTGTATCCAAGGTCAGCTTGTTATCTATTACTCTGCATTAGTTTTAAAATGATAACTATTCACCTTACTATTGATGGTTCCTGTTTCGTGTGAGAATGGGGAATAAAACAAAGTGGGTAGCTATAATACTTCTACTGTTGTTCGTAGTTTCCCAGGGCTTCAGGGAGTGAAAATAGATGACAGTCTTGCCTACATTTTTCAGAGCTTTGTTTTCAGCATGGAAACTGAAATATTTTAATTCACTGACTCTTAAGCAGAAATAGAGAAAATAATTCAACTCCATATTGAGAAGGAAAACAAAACCAGACCCTGGAGAAGAACTAAAAAAATAGGACTCTAGATGCAGCTACCTGACAGAGTTTGTATTACACACTGATAAATTTTGTTGAGAAATCGAAAAGAGGTACGTAGAAGTAAAATTCTGATTTTTGATCTCTGTTCACTAATTAACACATAAACTGGCGAGCTGCATTAAAGACACTGAATATGAAGAAAAAAGTTGTAAATTGTATCGCAGGAGTGTTTTAAAGAGAAAAAGACAGAAGGAAAGAAAAGAAAGGAATAAAATTCTGGTACTTGGAAAAAGAAAGGAAAAAAAAGGAGAAAGCAAAGAGAAATCAATGTGGATAATATGAAGTAACATCTAAATCATAAATCATTGAATTATAGAATCTTTTAGATTGGAAAAGACCCTTAGGATCATTGAGTGAAGCAGTTAACCTAATACTAGCAAGGCCATCACTAAACCATGTTCCTAAGAACCTCATATACATGTTTTAAATAATTCCAAGGATGGTGACTCAACCACTTATCTGGGCAGCTTTTCTAGTGCTTGACAACCCTTTCAGTGAAGAAATTTTTCCTTGATCTTGTAGGAAAGACAGTGATGTGAAGTGAATTATGTGTATTAACTTTCAGAGGAATATATTCAACTTGATTTGGTTAGGTCCTAATTTTTGCCTAAAGTCATCCACATTAGCTGGAAAGCTTAATCCATTTTACAGTTAGTTGGCTGTAGTAAATGTGTTAAAGGACAAAGGTACATAGATACTTACAGAAAACTAGAGAAAAGGAGAAGGCAAAAAATGTCCATGTTTCAATTGTTACCCAGGCTTCTGTTAATAGTTTTTAAATCTCTCACAATAATTTTGAGGACATTCTTTGTAACCATTTCTCTTATAATGCAGAACATATTTGTTTTCATTTTCTTTCTTTCAAAGACAACAAAGGTAACATCAGCTCCTCTGCAACTCCAGTGGAGTGAGTGCCCAAACAGAGTGAAGGATCTTGGATGGAATAACTTAGCCCATATCACACAGGAGTTATGCATTTAAACAGAGAATCATGGAATCATAGAATAGTTTGGGTTGGAAGGGACCTTTAGAGGTCATCCCGTCCAAGCCCCTTGCAAGAAGCAGGGACATCTCCAACTAGATCAGGTTGCTCAGGGCCCCATCCAGCCTCGCCTTGAACGTTTCCGGGGATGGGGCATCTACCACCTCTCTGGGCAACCTGTTCAAGGACTGGAACTTGGAATTTCTTAACTCTGTATTATAACATAGATTACTGCACTATTGTTGATCTCTAGCATATCTTCTGATGAAACATATTGAGTCAATGTGTTCACTCGTTAAGATATATATTTAGGCTATTTTATCAGCCATAGCTGATGATCAAAGTGATGAATCAAAGATTCAAGAACAACACGAGTGTGCTGTAATTTTAGTCTTTCAATTGGTTGTTGAGATTCAACCTAGACATACAATGGAATAATTTCCTTGAATTATATTTTATATATTTTTATTTTTAATACAGCTGAGATTTTTTTAACTTTTGTTTAGAGAATTATGAAGTTTTTTAAAATCATCAGTGTTTACAATGTCACCATTTTTAGAATGTTTCAGGATTTATTTCTTGATGTAAACTTTTGCTCCATACATAGAATATTAAAAATTTAGAACCATGAAATTGGAATGAAATATTTACTTTTAAGAAAATGACACCTTTTACCTAGACCTAAAAGAACTACTGATTTATTTTTTTTTTAAGAAGAGTAAATTCATGTCTATTGGAATATTTAATTGTAATGCGCATAAATATCTTGTTGAATGTCAAGCTCTGATGACTAAATATCTGATCAATGGTAACCTAAACATAATTTGGAAAAGCTCTGTTAGATAATGTGTTTTCTTCTTCTATATGTTGTAAATTCTATAGTAGACCAGACATTAGAACAATGTGCAGGTCTTAAATTCAATTAGCAGAGAGCAGTAGAGAAACTTAACATCTATGCTGCTTTGTTACAAGTAATAGAATACGTTGGCCTTTGAAAAAGAATTTTGTTTTTTAAAAGAGGTGCTGTTTGGCTGCCAGTATACAACTGAACTTTGAGTACGAGCAAATTTGAACTATTTAATGACACAGTATTTGGACTTTTATTCTTCATTTAAATTTTGCAATTGCATTAATTGCCATATCTTTTGCATACTTACCTGCCCTCTCCTTGCACATAGATAATCAGAAGTCCATTTACGGTATTTAATATGTTGGAGGCTAGGTTGGGAACTGGAAATAAGTAGCAGTAAATAAAATAATAAATATTTTTGACCTTTTCTCTGTGCTTTTAAAAATATTTAATCAAATATCAGGCTTAGTGGATGGGATGCATTGTTACTAAATCTGTCTGGGAAAGATATCCCTGTACAGAACAGCATTAAAGATGTCTTCTAAAGTTTAATTTAATATTTATTAAATTTTGTGGTTTTTTTTTTTAATAAATTCTTTCTACTCAGTATTCATGTTCTGCAGTAGTTATAAGTATAGTGAAAAGTAGATCTTTCAGTAAAATAATTTCAAATCGTATTTAAAGCATACCAAATTCAGTAGTTTTTTTTTTTTATTTAATAAAGATAAGCTTTTTTTTTCCAGATACAATTGTGACTTGATTTGAATATTCTCCAAACTTATTTAAACTTCTACACAGTCAATATTTCATCTGTATATTTTAAAAAAAAAACTTCTTGAAGTCTGTTTTATAGATTTTGTTTATTTATATTCTTTTCTCCAGCCTAGTGTAAACACATTGTTCTCACTCTAAATCTTTTTAGAATTACAAATTTAATCTTTTTTCCTCCTAGTGGAGATTTAAGTTCCAGTCTGCAAATGTGTCAGGCAGACAACTGTGTACAGGATTGTGAAAGTGAACCGGTAAATTGCAAGTGAAAATTCCACTATTCCCACAGGGAAATCATGCTGAAATTTACCCTGCAATGTATATTTGAGCTCTAAAAGAAAATATTGACTTTGATGACCACTTTTCATTGAGCTAATGCTAACTTAAATGCACTGATTTCAGGAAAGATAATTCTAATTTGCATCATTTTTAAAAAGGTAGCAAACTGGACATTTTAAAAAGCCAATGAACTAATGTTCTGAAAAGGTGTTCTTATAATCTGATTTTTACTTTATAATTTCATTTTCCCTTTCAGTTCTTTCATTCATTCCTCTTTTCTTCAGATCGTTTTATTTTTCAGAGAACCAGTTTTAATATGCTTTGTTCTTAGGCCAACTTTACTGTGATTCACTAATATAAAGAAGTTAAGATAATCTTTTCTACCTTGTAGTCCTGACTTTGACTTTTAAGAGATAGAAGTATTTCAAGTAATAATTAGAGGCTGTGTTATAAATCTTTCACTCGTGCTAGGAGGAGTGGCTTCTCAGTGGAGTAAATAGTATAATTATATCATTCACTGCTCAGAAATGTTCAAACAGTGATTTGCAACCTGGTTTTCCTGCATGTACATTAAGGGGCATATACTATAGTGTTAATATTTTCATTTCTACTTGATTTATATTCAATTATTATATGCAATTTTCTTGAATTGTTATTTTTGTTTTTCTTTTGCAGTGACACTGAATGCTGGTTTCTAAATCTGGAAGAATGATTTCTACACCAAATTTCTCACTATTTGCTCTAGAGCTGGCAAATTTTTGTTAAAAACTGTAACACATTAATTAGCTCTTTGTTATGAGGTATTTCACCTTTGTACACAAGGAATATCTTATTGTTCTTTTAATGATTTTTTTTTCCTAGAGTTCAATTCTTTGCCAGTAGCAAAAGTACCTCTTTGTGATCCTTGTAAAGGAGGTAACAGTCCCATACTCCACCACAACTATCCACAAATTATTCAAATCATTTTATTCCCTCCTATTAGAAGGCTCTTCAGAAAAAAAAAAAAAAACAAACGTTATTTGCTACAGCTTTGTTAGTTTACCTTGGTGAAAGCTGCTTTGCTGCGCGTGGTCAGGGCACAGCAGAGGCTGGAGGCTCCCTTGGGTCAGGGGTCTCCCAAGGGTCTCTCAGGGCAGGGCCTGGCAGCCAGGACCTGTCCCTCCACCCCAGCCAGGAACAGGACAGCTGGGGACACCAGTGCAACCCTAGCTCTGGGCATTGGGCATCTCCATGACGCCAAGGACAGGCCAGAACATTGGCTCATGTGCTGACTGGGATGTAGCAGGGCTGCAGCTCCGGCTGGGCCTGTAGTGGAGCCAAGCTGAAAGCAGCTCATGGGGAGCAGGGATGAGGATGGGCTCAACTCTGGCCCGGGCCTCCCAACAGCACTATCTGGGAGCCCTGCAGGAAGGGGCTGCTCTCCATGGCCCTCCATCTCTGATCCAGCCTAGAGATTCAGTCGCCAAACCCCCATGTCAGAGGGACGCACTTATGCCCTGACACTAAATGTAACTGGAGACTTTACTCATATAAAAGCAGCACTGTAAAATATATAAAAAAATAATTTAGGTCTATTTGTTTGTATATTTATTTGATTTTCTTATGGTAGCCTTTGCAAATTTCAGGAGCTTGTCCTTCAAGTCAGAAGTGGAAATAAACAGCACATGACAAGGCTAAATTAAATGGAAGAAGCACACTTTTCTGTGCAAGTACAGACTTGCAGGGACCGCTGTCTAGTTTGTCCTATACAGTAAATACACAGCTTTGAAATATAACATACAACTTTGTAAGTCTCCAGAAATATGATTTAAGGAAACAAACAAACAAAAAGAATTTCACCTAACTGCAATAAACACTTAAATCCTGTTTTGACATATAGCTTCAATATCCTATCAGCTATGGCTTGTACTGGGCAACCTAAAAATATTTGTAACATAAACCAGTTGTTTTTTCCCAATTAGGGTATGAAGAACAGAAAAAATATATGGGGGGGGGGGGAATAGAGGGGGGAGATAAACATTAAATTAATCTTGATTTAAAACAAAATGAAACATCAGACAGACCAAAGGTTTGACTATCATTTAAGTGTTCAGCAGCCATGTCATCTCTTTATGCCTTTATTAATCAAAACATGAAGGTATCAGTAAGAGACACCTAAGTAAACATCAATTTTGCTTCCATTGTTAACTATTGATCATTTAATATACAAAGCTGAAGTTAATATAACAAAACTGTGTTTGGTAATATATAAAACATTACATTGGTTGTTATCGCTCTTTGGAATGAAGTAATCTTAATTTTACAATCTGTTATTCATAGAATTTTTCCCAGAAGGAATACTCAAGAATCCTAAAGTTTCAAAGCTTTTTAAACATCTTTTGACACTCACTACCCCATAATGCCACTTATGTATTTCAATGTTAGTTAGCACTCTTCAGAAGTAAATGAAATATTCTAGGAAAGAAATGAAACAAAGAAAATCTATTTCCAAGAATTTATCAATATAAACACATTTTAAATTCTTTCTGTGTCCTTTTGTTATTCAATAATTGTCATACTTGGGCAGTTGTCTTCTTTGATCCACTGTTGTCTATATAACAAGTTAACGTCATGCTCAGACCTGGTGTGGAAGTTTCCACAAATAATGTATATTTCTGCTGACAGAAATTTCTTCATGCCATCCTCCTTAAGGAACATGTGGACATGGGCCCATTTGGGCATCAAAATAAGGAGTGGAAATGATCGAAACTTTTTGACTTAACTGAATATTTGGTTCATAATAATGACTAATATATTCATATATGAATATTTGGTTCATAATAATGTAACACAGTTCTTATAAAACACTTCTTGTAAGTTGTTTTCAAGGGTCAATAACTTCTAGTCCTTTTTGTTGGAGGAAAAAAAAAACTTGAGGCCAATAGTCATGTCCCTCAAATCTGGCTATATAAAAGCAACTCATGTAGTACAAACTACCTGTCTGGATTTACTCTGCCATCTTACAAAGTGACAGGTTCTATCAGAAGGCTGTTCATCCCCGTCCATTAGATATAGGTGGAATGTGAATTATAAACTTAGCCTAGATATCTCATTATTAGTTTCATTAAATTAATTTCACAAAAACTCACAGCAGATGTACAAACATTATTGATCCTCTAGGCCATTTCTGTTATATCATCAAACTACTTCAATTAAAAGTAAATAAAAGAAAAATATTTCCAAATTAGATGATCTAATTTTTAATGTTTAAAAAATGTTTTAAATTTATTTCTGGGAAACAGTTTTAGAAAGATAAAACTTGGGTTATGTCTTGGCTGCCTTTTTAATTGATAATGTTTAACTGATTACTGAGTTGTTCACAGAATATTTGCTTTTAGGATAGTACAGGAAAGCACTGGATTTCTTAGTATAGGAACAACTGTGAAACTGTATTAATGACAGTTAAAGTTGCTTCTCCTAGTGTTATAGTTCAGGCAGGGCTCTGTATTAAAATGTTAGGAAAATTTGACGCCCTCTTCTCTTTTCTCCACTGATTCACTACATATGTTTCAGAGGAACTTGCAAATCCTTAGATGGAAAAAAAAAGGTTCTGAAATGAATATGATAAGCAAAACAATCTTATAGGTTATATTTACAAAAAAATCATTTAAAATATTTAAAGCACAGTGTTTCTTTAAAAATTCTTTTTTTTTTTTTTAAATTTGTGGGCTTCTACCAATCTGTATCATCTGAAAATTGGTTAAAATAATAGAATTAACATTTGAATGAAAGATTGACAGATGATGTGGGATTCAGTAGGTGAACCAGTGACTGTCTACCTTTTCTCTATTTCTGTGGTCAATAGCATTTGCTAATATTCAGTATCTAACACAAGGGCTTTACATTTCAAAAATCAAGGTTAGAGAATTAGTCTCTCAAATGTACTTGAAAGTTTGAGTGCACTTAGTTCAAACACTCCTTTATATAAATATGTAGGTATGAAACAATGTTTGTGAGGCAAATTCTGTAACATAATAGGAAGACAATGTGTTTATAAGTGTCCTAATCAGCATTTCCTGCATGCAAACAATTTAGGTTATTCTCAAATGTATAACCAGTAAATCGTTATAACCAAAGATTGGAAGCTTAAAGAATATTAAAAAGAATTCAATTTATTGATCTCCTAAATTAGAATTATCCTGCATCGGAATTATTGAAATAGATTTCACAAAACAAATAGCAAAATTCATTAGAAAAATCTATTGAAAAATGCAAAGTCTACATTAACTAATTAGCAGTTACTGTCTTATTTTGTCATTCCATTGAAGGTATAAGTTGGTATACCAAATTTTTACTCATTAAGTAATTTAGTGAATATTCTGAACGTGAATATTAATTAGAGAATCATTCTGAAACACAGGGATAATATTAAACTACTTACATACAATGAAAGACATATGAATTAAAAAAAATATATTGGGCATCATATATGAATTTTCCCATATTTTGTTAGAATTGACATTACAAAAATCAGCATAATCTAACAATGATGTACAAGGAGACTGAAGGAACTATGTTCAACCTGGAAAACAGAAGGTTGAGACAAGCTCTTATTGTTGTTTAATGTTATCTACAGCTACCTAACACAAAGGCACAGAGAAGAGGAAGTCAAGCTCTTCGCAAGACCACATGGTGATAGAACAAGAGGCAACAAACGTCAGTTGGAACACAGACAACTACAAAGATACTAGGAAACCCCTTTTAACTATGAGAGTAGTCAAACACTGAAAGAGGTTGCCCAGAGAGGTCTCTGTCCTCCATCTGCATCAAAACTTGGCTGAACATGGCTCTGAGCAAGTTGCTCTAATTGGGTCAGCTTTGAGCAAGAAGTTGGATAAAATGACCTCTGAAGATTTGCTTTAACCTAAATTAGTCTGTGATTCAAAATATTTTCAGAGTTTTAATATTTTTATTTTTAACTTCAATTAAAGAAAAACATATGTAAATCTGAGTTTATTTAGCCATAGAAGTGCCCACTAGTGCTTTGGACTCTTTAGGATAAATGAGTATAGTCTCATTTTATATATCCAAATGCTTTTCAGAACTGAGATAATTCTTATTCAGTTCATATGTAGACGTAAAACGCCAGTATCTGCCCAAACATGCTTCTAAATCTGTATTTAAGCACATGAAGAAAGCCTATTTTCAACTTTAATTTTTTAAATCTACAAGTAACTCTCAGCCTTCACTAAGGTCAAATTTGTCAGGATTGGGATAAGGTTAGATGTAACCTTGAAAATTTAATGGATATGTCACTTTTCACACATTAACTCTTTTCCTGTCTTCATGATACAGAAGTATCTTGTAATTCACTCCGATAACCTACACTGCAAATCAGAGATACAATGATATAATTTCTAAGCTAAATACTACAGGCATTATATTGTAAGGAGAAAATACATTAGACTGTCACTAAATGCTGTTTTGCACATGAAAAGAATGTTCTAAGGACCAGCTAGAAATCGTTTTATTAAAAAATCAGTGATATCAAAATGCTGCATTGAGGTAATCAGCGAAAAGCACAGTGAAATGAAGATGGGAAGGTTCATTATTTAGTCACTTGACTTTTTTTTTTAACAATGATCCTAAAAATAAAATATAATAACTATATTAATTCTGTAAATACTGTATTGTACATATTTTATTTAATTATTTTTATAAAGTTACGAATATTTGAGAATCAATGCCAAATCTTTTATATTGGCAAAAAAATATTCTAGAGATCCATCTGTCAAAGACATGTTTTGCTTATTCTTGTCATATATATTTATATATATATGTTATACATAGTAAAAAAAGGATGATAAAATACTAAAACTAAAGTAAAAACTACAAGCCAACTAAGTGTTGACTTTAACAACAAAATTGCAATGATCTCTGAGATAAGGGAACGATTTTATCTCGTTACCACTTTCACTTGAACATTTCTAGATTCTCTAAATTATGGGTAATTTTGCCATTCTCTAGAAATACCACAGTGTAATGAAATATTTAATTCAAACAAACCAACTAAAAGTAGCCAAAAATCCACATTTATTTCAAATTACATCAGATTTATTTGATTGACTTTTTTGCTGCTGAACCTCATAAATAAATAAAGTTTACTATGATATATTTGCACCATCTATCTAATTATAGTCTGTATATTTGCAGGAGCTGATTGTAAGGAAAACAATTTTAGTTTCAGACTGAACTAGTTTTAACAAAGGCATAATACATTTAACAAATATATAGTATATTAAATGTACTAATTGTGGCTTTTTTTTTCTTTCATTTGCAATTAGTTCTGAAAATCAACATACAAAGATACAAGAAGCAAGGACTGAGAGGTAAAAAAGGAGAGTGGGAAGTGAGCAGGGAAGTGTGAATCCAAATTCTTGCACAATTTTTAATTTAATCACATTGAACATTTTGTTAACAACAATCTTTGAAAGTTACTATTTTTGAATTACTTAGCAAGATGCAAGGTAAATACAAAAAGACTTCAAGAAGAGTTAAATAGAGTTTAAGACTTGAAGTTTGGAATTTTCTCTCAAAAATAAAAAAATAAAAGATTTTTTATTGAGAACTATTGTTTTGATTTTATGTGACAAGGTTTTGGTAGTGGGGCTTAGGGAAGGTGGCAGGACTGGTTTCTGTGAGGAAACACCAGAACCTGCCCTGATGTCAGACACAGCCATTGGTCAAAGCTAAGTCAATCAGTGATGTTAGTTGTACCTTTTTAATAACATATTTAACAAAGAATAAAAAATGCTGTGCAGCAGCAGCTGGGAGAGAGAGGAGTGAGAATATTTGAGAGAAGCTATTCTGCAGACACAAAGGTCAGTGAAGGAGGAGGTGCTCCAGGCACCAGAGTCTGTGGAGAGGACCATGGTGAAACAAGTTGCCCCCCAGCAGGCCATGGAAGTCTACAGTGGAGCAGATATCAACCCTGCAGCCTGTGGAGGACTCCATGCTGGGGTAGTGGATGTGCACTGAAGGAAGTTGCAGCTCATGGAGAGCCCGCACTGGAGCAGGCTTCTGGCAGGACCTGTGGTCCATGGAGAGGAGACAATGCAGGAGCAGGTTTTCTGGCAGGACTTGTGACCACATGGGACGCTGACACTGGAGTAGTCTGTTCTTGAAGAACTGCACCCAATGGAAAGGATCCATGCTGAAGCATCTCTTGAAAAACTGCAGCCCCATGGGAAGAAACTTCATTGGAGAATTTAGTGAAGGACTGTATCCGGTGGGAGGGACTCTACACAGGAAAAAAAAAAAGAGAAGAGAAGGAAGAGGAAGGAAAGGTAGAGACAATGTGTTATAGACTGACCACAATCCTCATTCCAGATCCCCCTCCGCTGGCTTAGAGGGGAGGCGGTAGGAGAGTTAGGAGTGAAGCTGAACCTAGGAAGAAAGGGGAAAAGGTTGTTTTAGATTTGTTATTTCTCATTATCCTACTCTGTTTAGTTGGCAATAAATTTTCCCAAGTCGAGTCTGTTTTGGCAGTGAAGGTAATTGGAAAGTGATGTCCCTGTCCTTACCTTGTCCCATGAGCTTTTTGTTGTACATTCTCTCTGTCTTGTTGAGCAGGGGTAGTAATAGAGCAGCTTGGTGGGCACCTGTTAGCCAGTCAAGGTCAATCCACTACAGTATGAACCAGTTCTGTTTTGCATGCTTTCCAGTAAAGAAACTCATGCTTATTAAAAAAGAAATGTAAGAACCTTTTATTGATAGCTACAAAAAATAATTATAATTTTCTTCTGGCAACTGCTAGGCTACAGAAAGACATGACTTCAGCCTTAAGCTTAATTTTAACATACTTTGTCCAAATAAAACTGCAGAAGGAAAAGACTTCTTGCTACTATAATGAAGGCCAAGAAATGAATAATTTAAGAGTTGTTAAAAGAATAAAGAAATCATAACTTTTTGTCTGTTGGTTTAGTGAAAAACATAATTCATAACCTCTGAAATTGTTATCATTATTGAAGAAACAAAGCACACCAGTTCACAGTATGATGCAATATGATGGCAATGGTCGTAGCGATGGCAATGTGGTAAACAGTGTGGAAGACAAGATGGAAAAGTTGCAGTTTTAAATCATATAGATCACAGCAAAATTTAGAGCAATTCCAAATGTAGCACAATATCCTAGAAACATTTTTAGCAGAACGGGTTTATAATGTATTCTGTTTGGAGCACTGTGTTCATAATCACTGTCAGTACCTTACTTTCCACTTCTGACTTGTCTTAATCCTTTATTCATGGCTTTCTTTAGTTTTGGATATTTCTATGATTACAAGTTGGGTTACAAATCACAACTTCTTATTTTCCATGCCTTCTTTCCAACCTTTTGAAAATATTTTCATTCTCTTTTCAGTACAAAATATGAAATACGTCAATCTGGAGTCTCTACACTTTTATGCAAACTACTTCACATAGTAGGATCAATTTATTTCTGAAAAGATTGTTTCACTTATGTCCTCAAGAAATCTAGAGAATTTATCTTTTTTTTTTCTTTTTAATGTACTCTTGTTTATAGAAGTTAGATAACTTAAGAGAAAGGCAGCCAATCAGGAAATTTCAGCAGAGAAACAGCCTACATAGGAAACATCAAAGTTCAAGTAAGAGAAATTTGAGACATAGTTTTGTATAAAATTTGGATAAAGGTCACTCATGTCAAATAAGTTAAAGGATGCATGTGTTGAAGAATGAAATCACTGAAAAAAAAATTGTTATCTGAGTTAAGATCTGATTTTCAGTCCTTTTGGAGGCCAATGGAACAATAGTTTAAGAGCTGCTCATGACTTGCTCATCAGCAACACCACACAAAAATAAGTGTATATGTAAATACACTGTCTGAAAGGACTGTTTTAGTACACCTGGAAACACTGTGATCTTACAACGCAATTAATCTAGGATGATCATACTGACAGGGCTTTGGCTGTGGTAGGTTTTATGGTCCAGTAACTGAAGGATTTGGAGGTTGAAACCCATTAGGTGTATTATTATAATTTTGATTTCTCACAGACTCTTCAATGATGCATGTTTCCACATCTGTAACTACCTCATGCAGGTTTCTTATCATTTACATAGAAATTGAAGCTGAACAGTATATAAATAGAAGTGTTATGAGATATTACTTGTTTTATTTCTATCACAGCTGTTTAATGACTTGTATTATTTTCTATTTTACACAGTTGATATAGTTCTGCTTTCTTTATCTCCACTGGGCCTGCAGCAATTTCTGGAAGTTTTTCATCTAAGCTTATAGCTTAGATTAACTGAAAATTATAAGAAGAAAGTTGGTGTCTTGGACTTTTATAGAGTTAGTCATGTATATGCCTTACTTAGCAATAAGGTGCAACTGAGCATCTGGGGAAAAGGTACATCAACCAAAGTAAACAGATATTTCTTTTAATTTTGGCAAAGGTTCATAGAATCATAGAATGGTTTGAGTTGGAAGGGACGTTGAAAGCTCATCTAGTCCAACCCCCCTGCAAGGAGCAGGGACATCTCCAACTAGATCAGGTTGCTCAGAGCCTCATCCAACCTGGCCTTGAATGTTTCCAGGGATGGGGCATCCACTGCCTCTCTGGGCAACTTGTTCCAGTGCTCTACCACCCTCCTTGCAAAATTTTTTTACTTATGTCCAGTCTGAATCTTCTTCTCTCTATTTTAAAACTGTTACCCCTTGTTCTATCAGAACATGCCCTGCTAAAATATTTCTCCCTGTCTTTCCTGTAAGCTCCCTTTAAGTATTGGAAGACCACTATAATGTCTTCCCAGAGCCTTCACAGAATGAATATCTTCATAACTTTGCCATCTCCATTGTTTCTGATGTTTCCTTCTACGTATTTTACAGGCATACAGAAAATACTAAGGTGATTCTTCAATTTTTACTTTAACTTCTATAGCCATATTTAACACTACATGCTCCCACCTTATGGTTTTGGGGTTTTTTTGTTTAATACTATTTATTCAACTAACATGGAGTAATTGCAATTTTGAAAAAAGAAATAAATTTTCCATTTTATTATATACTCTTACATTAAAAGTTGGTACTACAATATGATCTAAACTATAGTTATTAAAATAAAATATTACCCAAATGACTTGTTAGTGTTAATACGTTAAAAGCACTTTACTAAAATTGGGTTCGCTTTATCTGGTTTCTGAATCTTTTCTTGTTTCAGTTATATTCAACAACTCTACATGTTTCATTGCTCTGTTTCATTCTTGTGTTGAAAAACCTTCCTTATGAATATTTATATTAAAAAAATATTTCCATTCTATGAAGAAGGAAATCCTAAAAAAGCTGATGAGCTTCAACTTGCTATTTATCAGCATGTTAACATACAGTATTCCAAGAAATAAAAAGTATGCATGACTCTTCCACTACTAGATAATTATTAAACATTCTAGGCTTTCATATGCTACTATAAGGAGAAATTACAGAAGAGCTCAAGACTTCTCATTGAGAACTTCCTTGTTCATGCTTATAATGGTGCCCTGTGAAGAGCTGGGAAAACACCTGTATTAAATTTTAATGAATATTATCTTTGACCTTTTTTGCTCAGTTTTATATTTCTGCCTGCCTCAAGGCATAAAATTAACTCAAAGGAAGTCTTAGGTATGTTTAAAACAGGAAAACCGAAAACTACCGACAAAGTAAAAGGCAAAAGTTAAGTGATGGCCTGTGTATCTTGCAGCTATGAATAGTCTTTCTAGATCTCAAACTTCTAAGAACCTTGTTCTGCAAATGCTGAGATGTGGGATCAAGATTTATCAGTCTCTTGAAAGGCTGAGGTACTTAAGAAAAACAAATTCCAAGTCAAAGAGGACTGTAGATGAGACAGTGTCTCAAAAAAACCCAAAACCCAGATACAGAATAATTCATAGCACAGTTTGATAAATACATGCAATGTTCTGTAATTTTTTTTTTTTTGTATTTTCAGTATAAATAGGATTAAAACTTTGTTCTATATTGTCAATATAAATTTTTGTTCTATTTTCTGTAAGTTTACTGATGACATGAGTGGTGCAGTTGATACACTGGAGGGAGCTTTTACCCATACAAAGCTCATGAAGTTCAACAAGGCCAAGTGCAAGGTCTTTGCACCTGGATTGAGACAATCCCTGATATCAATACAGAGTAGACGATGAATGGATTAAGAGCAGCTATGTGGACAATGACTTGAAGATACTGGTAGATTAAAAATGGACCATGAGCCAGCAATGTGTCCTTGCAGCCCAGAAAGCCAATCGTATACTGAGCTGCGTAAAAAGAGGCATGGCTAGTAGGTTGAGGGAGTTGATTCTTTCACTCTACTCTGCTTTCATGAGATTCTACCTGGAGTCCTGGATTCAACTCTGGGGTCCTCAGTACAAGACTGAGACCTGTCAAAGCAGGTCCAGAGAACGGCCATGATCAGAGGGCTGGAATATCTCTTCTATGAAGAAAGGCTAAGAGAGTTGGAGTTGTCCAACCTGGAGAAGAAGAGCTTCCAGAAGAGGTTATTGCAGCTTTTCAATACTTAAAGGATGCTTATGAGAAAAATGGAGAGAGACTTTTTACCAAGGCCTGTACTGACAGGATAAGGAGCAATCATTTTAAATTGAAACAGGGTAGGTTTAGACCAGACATAAGGAAGGAATTTATTATGATGAGGGTGGTGAGACACTGGAACAGGTTTCCCAGAGAAGTTGTGGATGCCCCATCACTGGAAGCATTCAAGGTCAGGTTGGATGGGGCCTTGAGCAACCTAATGTAGTGAAAGATGTCCTTGCCCATTGCAGCAAGATCGGACTAGATGATCTTTTAAGGCATCTTCCACCCCAAACCATTCTATGATGGTAGGCCCTCAAGGGGGCCTACAAGAATGATGGGGAGAGGGTGTTCAGTAGGGCCTGCTGTGATAGGACAAGGGGTAATTGTTTTAAAATAGAGGGAGGGAGGTAGATTTAGATTGGATATTAGGAAAAAATTTTTTACAATGCCAGTTGTAGAACACTGGAACAGGTTGCCCAGAGAGGTGGTGGAAGTCCCATCCCTGGAAACATTCAAGGCCGGGTTGGATGAGGCTCTGAGCAACCTGATCTAGTCAGGGATTTCCCTGCTCCTTGCAGGGGAGCTGGACTAGATGAGCTTTGAATGTCCCTTCCAACTCTAACCATTCTATGATTCTATGATTCTATGAGTTTGATTAGATTATTAAGATTTTAAATAGATTTACAACAGTATTTTCTCTGCATGAATGACCTGTTCCCTTTCCTCCAGAAAAATACTTTTGACTGCAGCAAAGGTCAAATTCTGGCAAAATTTAAGTAGTTATATTATTAGATTATTAATATATTCTCCCTCAAAAAAAAAAAAAAAAAAGAGTGCTTTAAGCCAGACATCAGCAACAAAAATTCACATGACCTTAGATTTTGGGTCAATGATAAATTTTACTCTGGATCACACCAAATTAGCAATGGCTGCATTTTGTGCCATGGTTTTATTCCTTTCACTCTATATAATGATGCATAATCTGCTTCTAAAATCATCTTTGAATTTGTTTAACTGTCTCAATGCCAAGCAGGCAATCAGTTTCTTCCAGCGGTTGTGGAGTACAACTAAGCCCATTGGTAAATGGAGGGTTTAGAGTACAGCAAGCCATTGCTTTTACATTCCTAATCTCTAAGGAAATTCCTGACCACAGTTTCAGCTGAAGTCCTTAGCTTTTTCACTTTAAAGACACAACCACTTTCAGTAATCCACCCAGGATTCTCTGGTTTGGCCTCATCATCCATATAAGGAAAATCGGTAAGTTGTGGAGGTCATGATTGCAATCTTTACCACATCTACATTATCTGGTTGTGAAATCAGGTCAAATTCCTTCTTCAAGGACAGTATTCTTGTAAGAATACTTTAAAGGCAAATTCTTAAAAAAAAAAGAGTAATACAAAGAGGCTTTTCACAGGGTATTTTTGCTCATGATAAATTATCAGATTATGAATGTTTAGAGTTAATTTAATGCATAGCTAATCTTTTAACCCTTATACATTTTTAAAGAGCAAAATGGAAATTAAGCCATACAACTTTATTTTAACTTAATGATAGTTACGTGACTATCAAAAAGTCAGTGCAAGCTAGTAGATATTAGCTGCTAGTATTCAAATAAGAAGAGAATTTTCATCAGCTTTGTTTTATTTGATTTATCTGTGACAACAATTTCTCAAACTGACCAGGTGTCTGTGGCTAGTTTGCTTTACTTTTTCTTATCTTTTTTTGGCACAACCACAATTTTGTATAGATAGCAGTAACAAGCAGTTATCCCACATAAATGAGATATTTATGACTCTAATGCAATGATGTAATGTAGAGAAATACAGGCCTGGTACAATCATGTAAGCCTTGAGAGGTGTAGACTTACTTAGGATTTTATGGAGAAGGACACAGCCGTGGGATGATAGAAGATGTGGCAGAAGCAGATAAATAACAATGTAATAACAATGTAATAACAGTGGAAGGATTAAGTCTTACATTTCAAGTAAATATTGCAAATATTTTAAACGAATATTATAGTTGATACATCTAAATAACATTTCTGTTGAGTAATACGTTGGGTAAGAAGAAAAAAGCAAAACTCAAGTCCACTGCAGTCTGTAAAAACTTTTTTTAAATGTGCATAATTATTTAAAGAATGTACGAAGGAATTATCTGAATCTCAAAAAATGCAGCCATACTTCATTCTAGTGAAGAAACAGAACATATGTTTCAGTTTTCCTTGGTTGCCTGGAGCTGCTGAGGGAGAAATTATTCATTTAATTTTGTCTTTTCATAATGCATATCGGTGTTGGAGAATTTTAACATACTATCTTTGGACATTTTCTTATGCTCTAATAGAATAAGCTTATTTTACATTTGGGAACAGACTGGTAGAAATGAAGCAAGGACTTGGTGAAGAATAAATAATGGAGGGGGATGGGAACAAGAAACAAGATAGGATAGGTCATGGTATAAAAAAAAAGAGGACATTTCAGACATACAGTATCACTGGCCTAAAGAAAGCAGAGTATATACACTTGATGAGAACCAAATCCTTATATATCTAACCATCAATATTTTTTCCCAGTAGAAAATTTAAATGGAAATATATAAGTACAATCGTCACCATTAAAAAAAGAAATCACATTCTTTAACAATATCACATAATGTTAATTACAAGACAAACATTTTCCCCCTGCTTGGATTTCTAGTTCTGGAAAATATCTATGGTGTCTCCATTACTTCTTCTGAAAACTTCTGGGTTTAATTGGGAAATAACTTTTTGCTAATTCTTTGCAGAAAATGTTAACAGATGTGTTTTCCCTCAATGTTAAATATCAGTTTATTTAATGAATGTACAAAAATATTCAGAACTGTTTATTTCCAGAGAAACTTATAGTTACTTAGGGGAAACTTAAAACAAATCAGCACAAAATTGTCATCCCATGGGAGTCAATGAAAATTTTATCACAATTCATTACAGAGATAATTTCTGACTCATTCATTGCCTTTCATGCTGGCCGCTGCATTTCTAGGTAGTCCTCTAAGACCTAAAACAACCTTAGTCTCTTATATTAAGGATAATTTCAAACTGGTTTTTATCAATAAAAATGTCTTTATATCTTAGTTTCATTTGGTGTCTGTGTTCAGATTCATTTTGATTCTCTTGTTAATCACATAGATTTTTACAAATATGAAAAGGGTATGGAGGTTTGCCACTGGGCAAATATTTTGACTCCAAAATATTTGACTTGATTTTTAAGTAAATGTGGTGGGTTAACGCCGAGTGGCTGCCAGGTGTCTACCAAGCTGCTTTCTCACTCCCCCACCACAGCAGGACAGGGGGAGAAAATAAGATTAAAAACTCGTGTATCAAGATAAAGGCAGTTTCAGGAAAGAAAGCAAAGGCTGAGCATGTAAGCAGAGCAAAAACTAAAAGGATTTATTCTCTACTTCCCATCAGCAGGTGATGTCCAGTCCAGCCACTTCCTGAGAAGTAAGATCTCAGTACACAAAAGTCCTCCCTCCTCCTTCCCCATGGCTTTTATTGCTGAGCATGACATCATACAGTATGAGATATCCCTTTGGTCAGTTTCTGTCAGCTGTCCCAGTTGTGTCTCCTCCCAGCCTCTTGTGCAACCCAACCCTAGTGGCCTTTTCAGGGCAGATGGGAAAGATAGTCTTGATGCTGTAAGAGTACTGCTTGGCAGCAGCCAAAACATTGGTGTGTTATCAACGTGATGCTAGCCGCAAATAAAAGTACAGCGCTATATGGGCTGCTATAGGGAAAGTTAACTCCATCCCAGCCAGATGTAATCCTTAATGTAATCCCTACCCCTTATTCCATCATGCTCAGATCCCACACATTTTGATACACTTACATATCTTCTGACCATCTATTTTTTCTCATTCCTGAAATCCCCTCTTACCAATGCTTACTAATTATACTAAATACTTAAAACACTAGAGGGAAGGGATGCCATGCAGAGGGACCTTGACAGGCTGGAGAGGTGGGCCCGTGCCAACCTCATGAAGTTCAACCAGGCCAAGTGCAAGGTCCTGCACATGGGTTGGGGCAATACCAGGCTAGACAGAGAACGGATTGAGAGCAGCCCTGAGGAGAGGACTTGGGTATGGACGAGAAGCTCAACATGAGCAGGAAATGTGCCCTTGCAGCCCAGAAAGCCAACTGCATTGTGGGCTGCATCAAAAGAAGCGTGGCCAGCAGGTCGAGGGAGGTGATAATTCTCCTTTATTCTGCTCTCATGAGACCCCACCTGGAGTACTGTGTCCAGCTCTGGGGCTCCCAGCATAAAAAGGATGTGGACCTGTTGGCTTGAGTCCAGAGCAGGGCCACAAAGATGATCAGAGGGCTGGAGCACCTCTCCTATGAGGATAGGCTGAGAGAATTGGGGTTATTCAGCCTGGAGAAGAGGAGGCTCCGGGGAGACGTTATAGTGATCTTTCAGTACCTAAAGGGGGCTTATAGGAAAGACAGGGAGAAACTCTTTAGTAGGATCTTTAGCAGTTGTGATAGGACAAGGGATAATGGCTTTTAAATAGAAGGAGGTGAATTCAGACTAGAAATCAGGAAAAGGTTTTTTACAATGAGGGTGGTGGAACATTGAAACAGGTTGCCCAGAGAGGTAGTAGATGCCCCATCCCTGGAAACATTCCAGGCCAGGTTGGACGGGGCCCTGAGCAACCTGATCTAGTTGGAATGTCCCTGCTTCTTGAGGGAGGTTGGACTAGATGACCTTTAAAGGTCCCTTCCAACCCAAACTATTCTATGATTCTATGATCTTTTTATCCAACACACAGATTTTTAGATTCTCATTAACTACCCTGTGCCTTAACAGCTAAATATTATTTCCCCATTCCATGAGTCTCTGTCACTCTACAAAATGTCCATAAGAACAGGCTATGACTTGGGTTCTATGTGTCACAATGGTTGCTCAGAATAGGAGAAGCAACATGTTTGATTGTTGGATGTCAACATCAGCTTGGTTTGGATCATCACTGCACTCTCCCATTTCCTTGTGAAGCACACTCTTCATCAATTCATGTAGTTCCTGCTCGATTACTTCCTACAACTTACAAATCAAATCACAGGTTATGTTCCCTCAAAGTTAAGTCTCCTTGAGGTACACAGTAGGTCTCCCCATCTTTCTGCATTACCCACCAAGTACATCCGGGTCCTTAAGCAAAGACAATCATACAAGCAGGCTTACCTTTTCCCAAGGTCGGAACAGCCCACATTGCTTTCCCCAGCCACGTCCTTATGTGTGCTACAGGAACCTTATCTTCTCCCACAGTATGTAGGGGCTTTGTTTGGGCAGGACCAGGACAGTTAGCAGATCCTCTGGTGTTAGTTAACCAGGCACGTACCCTCAGGATAGGGTACTTCAAGGACCCAAGAGGGTACTGATGCACTTCTGGTGTAGCCACTGTGAATACAGAGATTAAACAGTTTCTTACCTTGCATGGCCTCTTCATTTGAAACATTCACCATTAGCATGGTAAATGTTTCAAATAATAATTACTTTTGCATGCTCCATAAATATATGGCCCATTACTTCAGTATCTGAGAGTTGATGACCATAAAACGTGGACAGTTGGCTCTGAAAACACATGGAATTCACAGTCCCAGATCTGGCACTTTCTTTCTCTTTAGCACAAATAGAGAGTGTCAGGTGCTTAGTGATAGAACATGTATGGCCAGAGTATCAAATGAGGGGACACTCCACCCCAGAAATGGTACAAAAGAAAACATTGATGATAGTGATGTGGGGAGGTGAACAAGTGTATCAATAGTCATCATCATTCTGATTAGAATTTATAATACAGCCCATGAATGTTCAAATTTAAAATTAAACTAAGGAAGTTGTTAAAATCATATTATGTGCTGATAACAGACTATGATAATGAACAATCCTGAAACATCAGATTAGTGTGACTGTTCAACATTTTGAAATATGGCTTTAATAGGAATAAATCAGGGATCCTTTGTGTATAGGATGTACAAAACCACTCTTGACAGCTGCCTATTTAAATTTTGTGAAACCAAGATGAGCTATCTAAGGCATATTTAGAATCACATAAATATAGCAGCCTAAGATGTCTAATCACATTCTTGCCTCTCCTACACTTTCAAGTTTAACTATATAAGTAAGTATTCATATGCCTAAACGTTCTTGCTGCTTTCAGTCATGATGAAACACTGATTATGTCAGATTAGAAGCACACTTTATTTTTCTAGTGTGTACAAATTACTAATGACATTTTCCTATCAGAAATTCTTCTCACTGGGATGTCAAAATCTAATCCTTAAGGCATCATATATTGGTGAACCTGGGAGGCCACGTGAAACTCAGTCACAGACAGTATGCATGAATCAGTCACTCAAATTAAAACCTCCCACCTTGTTCCTATAAAAACAGAATGGAGCCTTAGTTATATTATTCAATTGTAGTATCTCATGTAATTCCATGTACATAGGAGTAATTAGGTATTGGGTAGTACTAGGGTGGTCCTAATTATCTCTACTGGAAAACAATGAGTGCTGCAGTTTTTATTCTAAGAGGAAAGTAATAAAGCTGTGTGCTGGTTGCCTATATTCCTTTCACAAGCAATAGCAGAGATCACAGTAACAAATAGCAAATATCAACAAAATAGTTTTAATTTAATTTTTCTTTTGTTTCCATTTTGTCATTTAAATTATTACCTGAAGAGATGTAAACATCTACAAGGTACACATCTACATTTGAGTTACGTGGCTAGACTCTTTACACTCAGTAGAGAAAGGCTGTTACTGTTGTAGTGTTATTCTTCCCATCCAAGAGCAAATGTTTTAAATTAGATGGTTCACTCATTTGAAAGCACCGCCTTCTCTTCTCTACAATGAGAATACAAACATTTAACTCAGAAAACAGTTGAAGTTAACCAAATTAATCCTGTCCTCAGATATTAAATCCGTTCTACCGTTCTACCGCAAACTACCTTCAAACCATGTATTACTTCAATGGGACAGAATTTGCTGCATACTTTCATTTTAACTGAGGCATCTGAAGTGATGTGGCTGCTGGTATTTTTGAGTGAGTTCGGGTGATCCTATTGACCCAAAAATCTTCCTTACTGCATGATGAGAAGTGGCTGAACTCATAAACAATTTTGATATCTCCAGACATAAGGTTTTCATACATAGTTTACTATCTTTTATAGTATCTCTAATTGTCATTTGTAGATATGAAAGTACTACACAAGGTGTGATGATTAAATCATCACTTTGGATGAAATAAAGTGGTGCTGGGGAAATGAATAAAAAAAAAAGGAATGGAAATATATACAAGACATTGGGATTTTAGGAAAAAGATTTTTTTAAATTACCTCTGATTATATGTATGTTCCTATAGTTTTTTCCTTCTAGAAATAAAAGGAGACACTGGCAGCATCATATTAAAAGTAGAATCCGTATTAATTATTGCACCTACATAGAGAGGGATTGTGGTGGGTTGAAGCTGGCTGAATGACCAGTGCCCACCAAAGCTGCTCTATCACTTCCCTTCTTCAGTTGGATAATGGAGATAAAAATGTAATAAAAAGCTCATGGATAGAGATAAGGAAAGGGAGAGATCATTCACCAACTACCATCTGTAAGGGTCGGTCAGAAAACCAGTATTGTCTCTTGGTATTCACCAATGGGCAAAACTTGAATTGGGGAAAAAATGAATTTAATTTATTACAAATCAAGTCAGAGCAGGATAATGAGAAATAAAACAAAGTCTTAAAAACACCTTCCTTCCATCCCTCCCTGCTTCTTGGACTTAATTTTACTGCCAAATTCTCTACCTCCTTCCCCTCAGCAGCAGAGATGGATGGGGAATGGGGGTTGTGGTCAGTTCATCAGACATTATCTCTGCCAATAGTCCTCAGGAGGAGGACTCCTCACACTCTTCCCCTGCTCCAGCGTGGTGTCCCTCACAGAGGAGACAGTCCTCCATGAACTTCTCCAACATGAGTTCCTTCCCATGGGCTGCAGTTCTTCATTAACTATTCCAGCATGGGTCCTTTCCACAGAGTGCAGTCCTTCAGAAATAGACTGCTCCAGTGTGGATCCCCCATAGAGTCACAAGTCCTGTCAGCAAACCTGCTCTAGCATGGTCTCCTCTCTCTGTGGGTACTACCAGGAGCTTGCTCCAGCTTGAGCCTCAGCCAGCAGGGAATCCTTCTTGGAGCTGGCTGCCTTTGGCTCTGTCGGACATAGGGGAATAGCAGCTTCTCACAGAAGCCAGCCCTGTAGCCCTCCCTACTACCAAAAGCTTATCATGCAAACCCCATACAGAGATATGCATATATACACATAGAGAAATATGCATATATACATTACAAATATACATATTACATGTTAGGAAGTTCTGCTTATAAAAACAATTCTACAAGATAACTCAAAGGTCCATGTAGTCTAGTATTCTATCTTTAAGCAATAGATTAAAAAAGAAGTAATTTTACAAGTTTATAAGATCAAGGAAAACTTTTGGTGACGTATGCCTAGCATGCGCTCTGAGTTCCTAGTGATCTGTATCTCAGGGAAATCCTGAGATAGAGGTTGCATCTTTGTTTTCTTTTTTTTTTTTTTCTGTGAATTTGTATTGAACAGACACAAACCCACTCTACCTATGATTCAATTACGAAATAAATAAATAAAGCCATATTAGTGCTGGCTCTTGATCTAAAATCTCTGCTAAGATTATGTGCCAGATATTGTTTTACTAATTTCAGAGCTTGCACAGTAGTTTATTTGAGTGGAATTAATATTGTATATTTAGGTTCTGAATATGAGCTGATGTGAGGGAGTAGGGTCATAAAACAAACAAGCAGCACATCAGATGTAGAGAGGTAATATGAATGTAAGAGTGTGATGTGGGGAGACATCTTTAGACATACTTGGTAGGAGAAACTGAAACATAGAGATGTACATGTGGTTATCCATCACTGTACATGCAGAAGTGAAAGTGAAATATGGGTAGTCAGGTTAGTGTTTTTTGAAGATTCAAAAGAATGAGGAATTAATTTGTGGAAATTTTGAATCACAGAACCACAGAAAGGAAGAGTTTGGAGTAACCTCTGGAGATTATGTAGTTTAACCCTCCTGTGAATAGCAGGGTCAACTAGAACACCTTGCACAAGATCTTTAAACGGCTGTGAGCTACATCATTTTTCTGGATATACTTGTAATTGCAATCATCTCTGTTAAATTTCCTTTGTTATTATTTTGGTCAGCCTCTGTTTGTCAGAACATTTCTGTGACCTACCCATGCTTTGTAGTCATGAATAACTGACTTAATTTTGTGTTGCTTAGCGATACTATCATCCTATTATTTTTATGGTGGTTTATGTCATCATTGTATCTGTTATGACATTTACTTGCTGGAAAGATGAATAAGAAAATGGATAATTTCTTTTTTGGTTCAGTAATTACTTTAAAATTAATACTAGCAATGACTTCTTGATTGGAAAGATGCTGCAATCTGTTTTATTTACTTTCCAATAAATGACTAATAAACAAATCAGTAGGACATTATTCTTGAACTTCTGTCATACACAACATTTATACTGACTTATTTTGTGTGTGTGTGTGTGTCTTGTGACTAGTTTATAATCCAGAAATATGTCAGTTTTGTCTGAAGGAGCCAGAACACATACAAGAGTCAGGGAGAAGCAAGAGAGGGGCTACTCCACAAGCACAGGCAAGCCACAAACCAAGGGCAACCCCCCAACTTAGGCCAGGCAAGACACCTAGGCTCAATCCCACTGTCTGCATGGCATGGACAGGGTCTATCACAGTCTCAGCAAGGCAAGGTAATAAGTCAGGAGTGAGGTCCATCCAGGAAGGTGATTCAGTAAGCGAGAGCAGCCAGGAACAAGGTTGAACATAGGCACATTTATGAAGTATCTCAGGGGTATGGGCAGGTGTGGGCCTTCCAGGTGAGGCTGCTCAGGGCAGTAAAAGGTCTATTAGAGCCCTCTGGGCCTATGTTTGTAAATGCTGTAAATAAAATTAATCTAGCAATATCTGTAAATGTAAATTCAGTGGCAGGACAAAAAAAAAAAAAAAAAAAAAAAAAAAGCAAACCCAAAACAAGAAAGAAGCCCAACAGCAAACCATCAACTTCTATTATATTTGTTTAGATAGATAATTTTCCAGTTTTATGGATTTGTCAATATCTGTAAAATTGCCTATATGTGGGCAAAACTGAAGCAGTTAAATGTAAATCCTCCCCCTCATTGGAACATTATTTAAGTAACAGTCTTTTTTTTTCCCCCCCATAGCTGTAATGTCACCTATATGCATTTAAATGTAAATTTGCCCTCATATTACTAAGGAAGGAACAGGGATATATGCATCATTTATAAATACTCTCATGATGTATTCAAATTGTGCACTGGTAAGCACCAAGATAAAAATCTTGGAAAGGCAGCTAAGTGGCTAGACAGATGGATTATGAGTTCAAAAAGTAGCTGGAATGCTAAGAGGAAGCTTGACCTTGAGGGGAATGAAGAAAAAATATGAATAGCACTACCCATATATCAAATGCTTGCAGAGTGCCAAACATAATTCTAGAAAGATATCACATGCTGGCTAATGAGGGATATTATAGGTACAACAAAGATCGAATGGGTTAGGACAAAGTATCCCAAAGTGCAGTGCATGCACTACCAGGGAAAACAAGACTCCAAAGTCCTGTATGGCTGAGAGCCTCTCTTTCTTCTGAATACCTGATATTGCTTGCAACTGTTCTGCAATGATAGCTGCTGCTGATGGCTGTACTTGACAAAAAAAGTTTGCAAATGACAAGCTCAATAAACACTTGACTTTAAAAAAGCATTCAAGAGAAAAATAGTAGAACTGTGTCAACTTTTACAAAAGAAAACACCAGCATTTCTTTGGCCAAACCAGATAGTTTTGCAGTAAACCAAATTCTGAAGGACATCTGTACATAAGTATTAGATACTTATTTTCTCATTGTTCTTGCATTTGTTGTTCTGTGCAGTTATCTGTCAGCACACAGGAAGATCTTATGTTAAAAATGTGAAAAAATTAGTAATGAATTGCAAAGACTGTATTTAATGTTCTGCCATACATATGCTGTTGATGCCTATAGTATTGTCCTTGTTTCTTAACTTGCCTTAAAAGACCAGATCTGAAAGCCCAAAGAAAGGCTTGTGTGGTTGAGAGATAATTTGTTGCTGTGTTTGAACAGTCGTTGATCTAGTAAAACATATTACTGTTTCTCCAAACCCTACATTGCTATGCTCTTAAACCATCACAGTTATATCCACACAAATACATGAAAAAAAAATATTAAAACTATGGCATTTTATCTTATCTGGGAATTCACATGCTTCTCATCTTTTAAACTCAAATATGGAGCTGTAGACTAAATTTAATTTTTCTGTTTCACAAGAGCTTCCTTCATGCAGTATCATATTCATTAAACTTCTTTTTTCAACAGTGGAAGGGCTTGTTAATTTTTAAATAAGCTTTCTCCCTCTGATTATTTTCATGCATCCTTCCAGTTCCACAGATTTATCAGCAGTGCTGATGGTAATGCCATTCCCATCACAACTGCTGGCTCTAACAGATGACAAAAGAAGCATCTTTTTTTTTTGCTGTCACTGCAGCAGCAGCAACTTTTTCCCTCCATCTGTAAGGAGTGTTTATTATATATTTAAAGCATATATTCACTGCCCTGTAAAGAGCTTCCATAAATTTGGCTCTGACAGTTCTATTCCAGCTCCTATCATCTACACCAAAGAGACTTTATTTAGGTGTGCTGGAAATATTTATAATTTCAATACCTGACATACTGATGATATCTGTAAGATCTCTATCATACAGAAGTTTCAAGGAACTGATAAATCATACCCTATATAAAGAAAACACATAAATATTGCCACAGCATACGGTTGTAAACAAGCTTAAAAATATATTAAATAATAGCTTTTAATATAGACAGAATTTTTAGTAGCTGTACTTATTTATTCCAGGAAAAGCCTAAGAATATCGTAATTATCTGACAGGCATTGTGGTTATCTAAATCGGTAATATGCGACTCCACATTTAAAGTAGAGAAGTTGTAACTCCTGATCAGAAGAATGCATACAGTGGGAGTTCTACAAAAAGTGACTTCTACAAATAGAGGCTTCTGTAAATAGACACAAATACTGGCTTTTCCACTAATTTGCAAAACCTTACTTGTAAATATGTGTGTAGACATACTTGTAGAGAAGTAGCAGAAACTACTGAAACTACATGAATTTCTGTTTGAAGATTCAGTATCCATTTGGCTGGTAGCTTTTTAGCTTTCAATTTTGTTAAAAGTCTGTGTTTTAGAAATCAAAGAGCAAATAACACGGGTCATTTTGTTTTAAAGATAGTATGGAGACAAATACCAGGACATCAAAATAGTGTTTAGACATTAAATAGCAGACTTTGTCCCAGATCTCTGGTTCAACAGCATATTTATCCCTGCTGGATTTAAATCCCGGAAGCAGGTATCTCTAACAGGCAAAAGTCTAGTTGAAAGGGCTCTTACTGACCTCTTGCTTGTCAAAGGCAAGGAGGGGATGATGATATGGAGGGATCTAAGCAGCACTGGTAATGATAAAGGATTGTACCTGGCATATGAAACTATGGAGGACATGAGGGAAATGAACAAAAAACTAAGGAGCAACACTAGACATCAAGGCTGATATAATGACTGGGGTAGGTGGTCCTTTTTTGGGGATTTTTTTTTCCCCATAACTATGGATAGATAACTATGGATCACTAGTAAAAGCCAGACTATATGCTTTTGGTGGTATGTCAACCCTAGCTGAATTTGGCCCTGAGCACCTTAGGAAAGGACTGAAACTGAAATCATAGAATCATATTATAGTTTGGGTTGGAAGGGACCTTCAAAGGTCATCTAGTCCAACTCCCCTAGAAGGAGCAGGGACATCTCCAACTAGATCACGTTGCTCAGAGCCCCATCCAACCTGGCTTTGAATGCTTCCAGAGATGGGGCATCTACCACCTCTCTGGCCAACCTGTTCCAGTGTTCCACCACCCTCATTGTAAAAAATAGTTTTCTTATATCTGGTCTGAATCCACCTCCCTCTATTTTAAAACCATTACCCCTCATCCTATCACAACAGGACCTGCTGAAGAGTTTTTCCCTGTCTTTCCTGTTGGCCACCTTTAGGTACTGGAAGGCCGCTATCAGGTCTCCCCGGAGCCTCCTCTTCTCCAGGCTGAACAGCCCCAGGTCTCTCAGCCTGTTGTCATAGGAGAGGTGCTCCAGCCCTCTGATCCAAGTCGTGGTCCTCCTCTGGACTTGCTCCAACAGGCCTACATCCTTCTTATGTTGGGGACCCCAGAGCTGGATGCAGCATTCCAGGCAGAGTCTCACATGGAGAAAATACCTTTTTCCTATTAAGACACCTGGCACCTTTCTGAGGAGTTATTGAATATTACACTGTATTACTTAATATACAGCTTGCTTTGATTCCTCAAATAAAAAGCACATACATTTCTATTGGGGGAGAAGTTCACCCAGGAAGTCTTGGTCTGCATGTTCTTATAGATTTGATGGAAAGCAATGGGAGGTACAGAAGAGAACATTCAAGTTAATATTTTTAATATAAGTTTATTAAACTCTAAGGCTGTAGCTTTAAGAGGAGAGAGGGGAGAGATCAATCCCTGTCTCTATCTTTGTTGAAGCTGAGCCATTGCACAGTGATCAGCTCAAGAATCCTCAAAGTCAGCAATCCTAAGAAGTATCTTAATACAAGCTTACTGGCTCAGGCACTTGCTTGGTTGAGAGATTCCTTATTTCCAGATCCTTCCTCTGTCACGTAGTCTGCGGTTTTTGACTAAGATGTGTTTTCTGTGCACTGGCAGCACTTGAATGGTCAGGCTTCTCCCTGGGTAGGCAGGAATTCACATCTTGAAAATACCACAGAGCCCAGGTAAACAATCCCTGCAGAAATGCTATGGCATCTGCTGCATAAAAGTGCAAAATAGCACCAGCAGTAGGTTTTAAAAGTGAATCCTACTTATTCCTAAGCAACTCAAATAGAAGAAGTAGCTGCCCAAAATTCAGCCCAAACTCCAGACTGAAGTTCTTCAACAGGTTTGGTTTGGGGTTTTTTTCAGTGTTAATTTGGCAGCTGCTTTTTCAGCATTCTGACTCTTTTTGATCCTACTCTGAGACACGTTCCCTAGTTCTGTCCTGGGAATCTAGGCACCTGACTCACTGCCAGATACAGTGGCAGCATGCATAACATTTTTTCCATTTTGGGATTCATGCATTTAAAAGTAGCATGGCTATGCTTGCTACTGGATATACCTTTTGACTGGCTAGAACAGTGGGAAATAAATTGTAGGGAAGGAAAGTTTATTCTGACAGTTCATTCAAGGTAGACTTTCAGTACAGACCTCTATTTTCTTTTTCCCATGGGTACTTCTCTATCAGCCTCTGGCAATGAATTTGAAAAATGGCAGAAAATACAGAAGTAATCATTACCAATTCAACATAAAATTATTTACTATTCATATTTTAAAGAACTAAGTTACTATTCTGAATTATCTTATATTTATATAGTTGTTTGCGATTTTTGTCCAGTTTTGCCAAAAACCTTATAAATGACATAATATTACAGAACTCCATCACAAAAGTGAAATAAAAAATATTTAACATTCTGCTCTGATTTAGGACAGGAAGTCAGTAGCAACATAATTTATTTACAAACAGAATGAATGGGACACGTGTTTATATTATCAAATGGCCAAGTCTTGGTTTAGGACAACAGCAAGACACTTGGCTTTTCAGAGAAGAAAAGTCATAGTTATAATTAGGCCACGGGTTTTATGTCTTAACTAAACATTACTTCTTTATTTAAAAATAAAATCTAGGTTGCTATTAATCCCTGGAAGAATAGAGCAACAGAATGTATCACAGAGAAAGAGAAGGGCAGCTTGAAAATAAAATTAGAGTAAATTTCTAATGTCACAGACAAAGAAGTGCTATGAGTCTGGGTGCTACCATTTAGAGAGCGGCCTTTCAGACTGTTAGAGAGTTATGAGGAAACTCTAGTAATCAGCACTACAAAAGTCTTTAGAGGTAGTGGTGATATTAGGGCTCCTTACTGCTTCTTTGACAACATATAGTAGAAAACAATGTCAATAACTGCTGGAGTTACCATTATACAGAGACACTAACAGCCCAAAATCAGATGGATTAGGTTTACCTACTTCTGTAGAAAATAACTTGCAAAAGAAAGACTGCTGAGCTAGACATACAACTTCTGCTTATACAGCAGAAATGTACGAAGAGAGAATGAATGATCTGAAAAGTTGAAAAGTCACAGATCTAAGTTCACTATTCTATCTTTCAGTGGATTTTAAAGATACCATTTTGTGCCAAATCTGTGGTTGTGGAAAAATATCCCATTGCTATATCCTTCAGAAAGTAGTACATCCTGTAGGGAAAGGATCTTGAACATTACTCCAAGATCAAAGCGAGAGATGGAAAATAATAAATAGATAAATGGACCAGGAGGAGATGATTTACAGAAAGAGAAAGACAATGAACATTACTGCTATTTGATGAAAGGATAAAAAGAGAGAGAGAGAAGCAGCAAAGTCCCTGGCAGATTCTGTCATTAAGTGAGGAATCTGGATTCAGTTCCTACAGGCTGACGTGTTTTTATTTTCAGAAATCTGTTAAGGGCATCCAAAAGAACCAGATTAATGTAATTGCCTAGAAAATATGATTGATATAGCTTTTTGAACTCAAGAGCTTGTGAGGAGAAAGGGAAGAGAAAGCTGTTGCCAGAACATGAATCTCAGTTGACTGGTAGCTCTAATAATGACGAAGAATTAAAATATTAGTCTAAAGGCTTTGATAATTAAAAAGAAAAATGTGGTGTTTAACTAATAAATGGGAAACACAAAATGTCTTACAGAAGCAGAGCATGACAGTAGGTGTCACGCTCATATAGAATATTATCTATAGTGTTTGAATTTGTCACCAGGCTGTAAAATTATTCAAGATGTGCCTTCTCTAAAACAAAAATATCCTTATATGGGCTTTTGGTTAATGCTGCAGTTTAATAATTAATATTATAAAATAGTTTTATAGCACTGGGTAAAAGCACAGCTTTTTGGTCGCATACCAGCAATGCCATAACCTTGACAATTCATTTGAAATGTGTCTAGGTAACTTTGCTTGACAAAAATCTGCTCTTCTGCCATGCTGAAGAGTTTCTTCACATCTTTCTTATAAGCCCCCCTTTAGGTACTGGAAGGCCACTATGAGATCTCCCCAGAGCCTTCTCTTCTCCAGGCTGAACAGCCCCAACTCTTTCAGCCTGTCCTCATAGGTTTTTGGTCGCATACCAGCAATGCCATAACCTTGACAATTCATTTGAAATGTGTCTAGGTAACTTTGCTTGACAAAAATCTGCTCTTCTGCCATGCTGAAGAGTTTCTTCACATCTTTCTTATAAGCCCCCCTTTAGGTACTGGAAGGCCACTATGAGATCTCCCCAGAGCCTTCTCTTCTCCAGGCTGAACAGCCCCAACTCTTTCAGCCTGTCCTCATAGGAGAGGTGCTCCAACCCTCTGATTGTCTTTATGGCCCTCCTCTGGACTCTCTCCAACAGGTCCACGTTCTTTCTCCTGTTGGGGGCTCCAGAGCTGGACATAGTACTCCAGATGGGGTCTCACAAGGGCAGAATAGAGGGGAAGAATCACCTCCCTCGACCTGCTGGCCACACTTCTTTTGATGTAGCCCAGGATGCGGTTGGCTTTCTGGCCAGCAAGCGCACGTTGCTGGTTCATGTTGAGCTTCTTGGCCACTAGCACCCCCAAATCCTTTTCCTCAGGGCTGCTCTCAATCCATTCTCTGCTCAGCCTGTATTTGTGCTTGGGATTGCCGTGAACCATGAGCAGGTCCTTGCAATTGGCCTTGTTGAACCTCATGAGGTTTGCATCAGCCAACCTCTCCAGCCTGTCACAATCCCTCTGGATGGGATCCTTTTGCTCCAGCATGTTGAATGCAATACACAGCAACAATTGTTCTGTGATTCTATGATAAAGCTACAGAAATATATCACAAATGTTGAATGCACCCACCTGACCCCCCCCCAGCTGTTTCCCCCTCTTTCATTACTAGTATTTGCAGATTTCTGGTAATCTTCATAATTACTGCTGAAAGATATCTCTGGCAGCTTTAGTCATTTGCATTTGGCTAGGATGATATGACCTCATCTGAAGTTTTTTCCTTGCTATTGTGTTTCTTGTATTTGTCATCTGGCTGGATTATTACTGTGTTCCCTACCTGACTTTATGCACTTTGAGTCATTTGGAAACTAAGGACTATGTGAAATGCAGCAGTTTCTTGATCTGAAGATCATTTGCGTCTGACATTAGTTCCCTTATCCCTGCTCCATATTTGAGGCAACTCTTATCTGCGAGTAAGTAGCAAAGGTTTTGAGGAAGCTAAATATTATCTGAATGCAGCTTACGCTTCAGCCAATATGAAGTATCTGCTGTTACAGTTTTTCCTTTTGTTTTAAGCCCTGTTCAGTCACTTTGCACAAAGCTGACATGACTGATGGCTGCTCATCATGTAAAGTAAAATGTTAGTTTAAGATTAGAAGAATGACATAATTTAAATAATACCATATTTCTAGGACTTCTTTCAAAAAATCTTTGACTTATGCTTTCAGCTTTACAAGTATTAAAGACTTCTCTGATCATGAAGTTCCTTCTATGAGTGTCATCTCACTTCTAAATAAATGCGATGGACTCATAGCCCGGTATGGAGCCTTTTAATGTCATAGGCAAAAAGCAAAAACAGAAGAATAGTAGTTGAGACTAGAACTAGGCCTTTCACTTGGCTACAGATGGGGTTTGTGTTGAAAAAAAAATAAAGGAAGAAAGAATGAAACAAAGAAACAACCTTGGGCTATGAGGAGGAGAAAAGAATATAAGCAAAAAAATAATGCTCCAAAAACAAATCCCAAGACTCAAATGTAATTAATTTTTTCTTTATTTTTCTGATATAACTTTAAACATCTTAGTGATGCTTCATATTAAATACATTGACTAGGCATTTAGTTTTGAAGGACTTTGAAATGTTAAACACAAGTAGTATATGACTGCAAAATGGAATAGCTTTGAAAATTCAAATTGGTAAGTTTGTCAAGAAAAGATAGATAATTCTTTTTGTAATTTTTCTGTACTGACACTGATATTTTTAGATTTATTTAATGTGATTTGTACCCTAGATATCTACCTTGTTAAACCAGGGTGAAGCTTATCTGATTTAGCTCCAGCATTGGTACATCATTACTTGAGACAATGTGTTGCTGTTCTGCTTTGTTGTCTCTTGTATAACAAAGAAAATGTGGATTTTAGAAAATATCTGTTGATACAAATCACAATTAATTGTGAAATATGCAGCAGATGGTGAAACTTATAATCATTCTATCAGACTAATAGTATACTGTCTGCATTTCAGAATTTGCTTTTCCCAAAAGATACTGTTGGGCTGAAGCCATATTGACAGCTGGTATGTTCCTAATGTAGTTAGTTTGATATACCTCATCTATTAAATTCTATGCATTTTCCAAAATAACAGATGACAAGTGCAATTGACCACCTGGGAAAAGGCATCTTCTGTAGAAAACCTAAAATTACCTTTTTTCTTTTCTTTTTTTTTTTTTTTTTTTTTTTTTTTTTTTTTGTGATTGTGGAGATATGTACTGCTTTTTTATTTTGGGTGACGTTATAAATTACTAGTATTCTATTTGCTTTCCAAAAGTACAGTAGTTTTTCTACATACATAGTGATCAAAAATAATCTTGGGACAACTAACAGATGCTATAACTATCATGCTTTTAGGAAACTATGACATGCTTATCAGCTTCTCTCTTCAAACATGGTATTTAGGAATCGTATTGCAGAGACTTTAAATTGAATTATCTGTCTCAGGCAGTATTACTGTAAAATGAGTGTAGAATGTATCCTACAGAAAGCTGTACAAGACATAGTCATTTAAAAGTATCAACATTTTTCTCTCAGGTAATGTACGGTGATATATTTACTCAAGAAAAATTTTTGCTGAATGAAGAAACCACTGCATGTCATAGATGATCCTGTTATTAAAATAAGGAATCAGAATTCCTTATAGTTTCAAAAACATGCAAAATAAACTTTATATACATTTTACATAATTTAATTTTTTTTCACATTCAAAATTCTCAGAATTTTGAAAAGTTATTTTCAAGCTTTGTTTCAGGCCCCTTTAACGTATCAGTTCTAATTATGATGTATTTATAAATCTTGATATTCTTTTGTCTTCATTCACATCTACAATAACCCTATGTAATTATTCGTTCATAAGGCTATTCCACATCAAGGTACAAGTCTCTATTACTCAGTTTCTTTAGCTATTTCCATTTTATGGCCAGCATAATTTTTTTTTTTGGAGAAGGATTTAGGAAAATACACAAGGTATCAGACTGGTATAATACATTTGAAAAACATATTTGTTTGATCAATGAAATGCTAGTGAGCTGTTGGCTCTTGTATGAGATGGTGAACTCAAGATTGAGGTACCAGTGACAAGGTAAGCTGCCAAACCTACTCATTCTTTGGGGAGTCACCTGAAGAGCAGCATACTGGGAAGACCAGTGGTGAGGCATACTGCCAGGGGCAGGATTGTGAGTTACAGCTGGACATGGATGGGGAAAGATAATCTTGAATTATGGGAGTGGATTACCCAGTGTTTTTTAAAGTTGAAAAGCTACTTTACTGGGAGTTGGTCTCAGGACACATAACTAATAACAAGGGAAAGAAAGGCTATGTATTAATTAATGTACTACTCCTATAGCGAGTTGTTCTTTTTGATTCTTGAGTGTCAGTTAGATTTGGTGTTGGTGAAATGGAAAGAAATACTGTCTGGTTAATCCCACTTGAATTTTAGAACCAGATGTTATGCTAAGGAAGAACAAAGTTCGTAGCGAACTGTCCAAGTTTTGGAGTACAGGAGGTTATTTTGTTGTTTACATCTCACTTTCATTGATTTAAGATGGATTTTGTAATGGATAGCAGAAGAAAAGAGGGGAAAAAAAGAAGAAAGGAAGAAAGGAACAATCTGGTAACACAGAAAATAAAGGCAACAACCAGTAAACTAATCAAATTCCACACCTTTTACATAACTAATGTACCAGGAAGGCATTTCAGTGGAATTATTATTAGAATTAATGTCAGAAAAATGGCGATATTCTATTTTGTACAGTCACTCTTCTGGAGCCTTTGTTTCGCTAGAACCTGTAGATGCAACACTAAGTGGTGCAGACTTCAGTTTTGGTAAAGGCTAAGCAGAGAGTTTGCAAAGAAGCACTGAGACCTACTCAGTAATCCTATTTTAAAGAAATATAATTAAGAAGTTTTTTTCTATTTCTATTTACAGGATAGCAATCAACTCTTTTGCAAAATTCTCTATATCGTGAATATGTTTTTGGATTGTCTTGGGTTTTGTTCATTGCTTGCTTTCTTTTTTTCTTTTTACCAGTCAGGTGGGAAATAGAACCAAAACACTTCAAATATTTCAAGAGAAAGTGTGTCAGCCTTTTAACCATGTATTGGTATCTAAAGCCTTCAACGGAGATATAGAATAGAAAGAAACTACTTCTTTGCTGAGACCATTTACTCTCCCAATGGAAACGGCTTGTGATGGAGAGAGAAAGATGTTAATAGAAAAGTAATTTTTAAATTTTTCTCTCTCCCATAGTTAGCCCTAAAAAAGGATTATTGTTATGAGGCTTATGTCTAATAAATATTTCATTTTTAAATAAGTTGGACCACCTATGGTGAGAAAAAAAAATGGTTTGAGAACCCAAAGGGTAAACAATTCCCAAATAAGTGAGAAGGCCAAGTTGCAGTACTTCTGAATTAGGTCATCAGCACTGATCTACTGGCTCTTTCTCTGAACTGCTTCAGAACTATATCTTGTACTTGAGAAATCTTGTCAAAACCAACATGATTCTGGAAAAAAAAAACAAAACAAAACCAATAAATAGACTTTTTTTAAAACTTTATCTGTGCAGGCCGTTGCATTATTTATATTCTAGAGACTGTCAATGACCAGGTTGTGCTCTCAAACTGGTCTTTTTGTAGTGTTACTTTAGAATTCTTTCTGAATACAGCAATAAAACATCTAGGGCTTGATAATGAAGCTCTCATGCTATCAAAATTTTACCAATGAAAGTAGTCTTTTTATTCTAAGAGATTAATTTACACAAGTAAATACTAGTAGGAGTAAGAGCTATATAATGGAGTCCTGAGTAACTCTGGACATTATTTTTTAAAAAAAACAGCAAGTGTTCCCTTTTGTGAATATTTCCTGAACCTTTTGCTAAAGCTATGTCAACACAGACCCAGAACTCATATGACACTTTCATTATTTGATGGATATTGAACAGATATTCTCATTTGTTTCAGATTTCCCTTGACAAAGGCTGTGGTAAAACTGCATGACTAGTTCCTCATTGTCCTGCTTTCTTCTCTCCGTTCTCTGCAGTATTATACAGTACTCTTACACTTAAGCAGTGGTTTGAAATACCATTTTTCTCCCAAAGGATATCTTTGTTAAAGGGCAGAAATCTGTTTTACTGCTTCCTATCATTATCTGAATTGACTAATACAATGAAATTTGTTATGGAAGGTGAGGATAAGGTGAGGTACTTCAGGTCAATTTTTTTATGTATTTCTCCTTTAATTTCAATCCTTCCTTACAAAAATGTGTTGCAAAGGGTAAAAATATCCAATAAACACTTGAAAATATTTTTAAAATATCATGATATAACTTCTTAATAAATATAAGTGTCATCTTCTGAACAAAAGATAACTCTGTCCTAACAATGTATTTTATTAGCAACCTAATAGTAAATTAATTTCAAAAATGTACATTTTTCTTTCTACATTTTTTTTTCATTGTGTCATTGTAGGACACATGTCACCACAGGTTCCATCTGTGCAAAATAACATTTAAATTTGCTTTTTAGCACTTTTTAATAAATTGTTTTCTAGATAAGTAAAAAACCAGAGCATATTATTGTGTGAGACTAATCAAAATTATACTGAGTGGCTTCTGCTCCCACTTGTATTTATCCAATATTAGGAGCTTATTCCAGTGAAGACAAGTGTAAATTAAGAACAATTCCACTGAAGCAGAACTGCAAAACCAAAAACATCTAAAAAAGGAGTGAGGTTGGAATCCAACCGCAGTCACTTAGGATTAATAACCTAATACAGCAAGGAGTGCTCAGGCATTATGGAGGCACTCAGATAATATGGTGAAGATTGCCAATATGTGAACGTATGCAGATGGATGATGAAATCCACTTATGCATTAGTGCTGCCACCTCCCTAAGTATAAATAGCATTCAGCAGTTTTGTGAGTAGAGGCCCTAATAAGTTCTTTAGTTTGTACCATCTGACATTCCTAATCATCCAGCAAAATGAATCATAACTACATAGCTATTACTGCTATTGCAATGAAGTGAGTACGGAAAAAGAGAGAATAAGGAAACTTAATAGTTATACATTCATGTCTGGTAAGAGGCTCTCAGATACTTATTGAGGAATTTAGGATACAAACTTGGATGGATGGATTGGTAGATATATCAACTGTTATTTATCTCTGCCTGAAACATAGTGTATTGTGATGAAGATTAAAGTTAAAATGTATGTGTTCTCCCACTGAGTGAATTTTAGCAAAATATAAGTATTCAACTAAGCAGAAATAAAGAAAAAAGGCTTATTTTCCTGTTTAAAAACTGTTTCTTCTCCCTCTAGCATAATGACACCACTGCAAAACAGGCACAATAGAGATCTGCATACATTACAAAAGCACATTTGGAATTTTTCTTTAAATCCTAATCAATCTGTTTCCTTATGAACAAACAAATTGTGCCTTATATTTCATTGCAGGTTTTCTGATTTTGCTTTTTTTTTTAATTTCCTATAGCACATATCTTTTTTTTTTTTTTTTTTTTTTT
>WHYT01015708.1:88217-100314 GCA_009806455.1 Tetrax tetrax | reverse complement strand
TTTTTTTTTTTTTTTTTTTTTTTTTTATTTCGGCTTGGTTTTGTTTTGTTTTGTTTTTTTTTTGTGGAGTATTTTTGTTTGTTTGTTTATTTGTTTGTTTTCTGTAGTAAAGGCTCACAAGTGCTATTTCCAGCTCTAAATAGGATTGCATCAGGTTTAAAACCAAAGTACTGCAATATAACGCAGAGGGTTTTCAATGCCCTTTCTAATAGAAGCAGAAAGAATAAGGGCATTGGACTTCCCTCATTAAGGCACCTCTAAGCTCTCTACATACAGTAGTTAGAATCTGACTGGCAGTTTTAATCACAGAGATACTTAGGGAAATATCACAATATGCTTTCCTACCTCTTATAATCTTTGCCTGGGTTTTTGCTCCTGGCCATTGTCAAAGACTGATTTTTCAATATACCACAGCAAGGCAGCTGCTCTACCACAAATGAAGCCCTAATTCATAATCAGGTTGTCCGTGTGCAATTATGTTCCTCATGACACAAAATGAGCTTCATCCATTCCACCTGTCTGAGGTCCCTACTGGTTATCAGATGTGGCTAGTACCAGACATGATCCTGGATTAGAGTCATCCTTATTTTAAGAATAGAAGCAGCTGAGGGGGAAGTACCCTCAGATACTTGAAGGGGAAATTAAAATCACTGCTCTGTAATGGTAACTTGTGACCAAGGAATCATCTGGCCTGAAGAGAAAGAAAGCTCAACTGCAAAAGGGGTTAAACTGTCTGGAAGAAGGAAAGCCAGAAACAGAAGGTCTCCCTGTAAGGGAGTGAAGCTTCCATTGGTGATGAGATAACAAATGGCCACAGCATTGTCTTGTAGCCATTCTGGAACACAAGTGCTTAGGGGCCACCTTTGGGCAGCAGAAGTGATGATGGGGAATGGACTCAATGCCAAGCTGAGGTGCCCTGTGTCAACACTCACAGGACTGATGCTGGTGCAAGTATATATAAGGAATTGGCTTGTGATCTAACTTTTCTAACTCCTTATAGACCTGCTTATGGCGGTAAGATTCTGTCTAATGCACTGTTCACTAATACTTTTTGTTTAAATATAAGTATTTAAGTCAAAATATGTGTTTAATTCACCTCAAGGAGTACAATAAAAATTCCTGAACTTACTCTTAGGTATCAAGGGACTAAATAAATAACTAGAACCTCTGTTTTCTCCAGTTTTACTACTACTTATCATGGCTCCACTGCCAGAGGTTACTCAGACAACAATAGAGTCAAAAGAGCAGGATTTAGGCTCCTGCTTCAATCACTTCAATTTAGTGCAAACTAAAATAAATCACCTTCACCAGAAAATGACCTACCATGTTGATTCTGAGTCAGGTGTGGGAACCTACTATCTAGCAAGGATGTAAGGGTATAGAATAGAAATCGGCATATTTTAAATTATACAGAAAAATCTACCAGTCTATAGGTACAGGCAAGTCCCTACAGAGCTGAGTTTGAAATCTGTATAGGAAAAGAAGCAATTCCACAGCATTCCCATTTAATAACCCTCACATGACGTACATACATATTTTTTTTTTGTGCAAATAAGAGTGAAATGTTACTTTAATTACAGGATAAATACTCTAGGCTGATTAGGAAGCCAAAGATTTATCTTAGGTATCTAAATAGAGAAGATTTGTGCTAAGTACCAATACACATCCCCACAAGAAAAAAAAATGTTTAAAAAAAAATTATGTTTCTGTAGATCTTCTAACCAATCTCAAACTTCATGTATGCTATCTACCTGTTATACATCCTTCCACAGTTTATTATTTTTCTCCCATCTATTGCAAAGCCTAGGTCTCCACCAGTTTTAAAGCAAGGAAATAATGCCCAGAACTAGAATTGAAATAAATATTTCGATAGCAAAAAATAAAAAGGAAGGCAAAAAAAAAAAGTCTATCAATATGTTTCCATGAGAAAGAGATGTTTCCTTTGATACACACACACAATTCACACATACACAACTAGTGAGAAAAACTATATAAAGACACCAGACAGACTTGAGACATATACACAAAAAAAATCAAGAATATCAGTAAGATCTACGAGCTGAATTTTCCATCAGTTACCAAGTTATAGTGAACGCAAGTGCAACATTTCTTAATGACTTATACAGAATTTTAAAAAGACAGAAAACTCTCTATATCCAGTAGAAAGTCATATTGCATCAGCACCATATTAAGATTTCATTAATCAAATCATACACATAAAAAATCCAGAAAATATTAAAAACAATACAATAAAAGGAGCACAAGTAGTAATTTAAAAATCTTTAAATATCAGTATTTAGTTTCACTTTCTGTTCCTTCTTTTGAGCTCTGACTACCATCCAAGAATATCCTCTCAGTCTGGATATTTGGATTGTGAAGTGTCAAAAAGGAAAGTGTTTCATTTGGCATTGTGAAAATCTTAAAGGTACCAATTTACCATGCTCAGAAGTGACTGAAAAAAAAATGTCTTATCTTCTTATTTTTATTCTACCTCTCTCTCTTCTCTAATCCTCTCTAATCCATTAAAAAAAAATTATCAGCTAGGATTTTGCCCATGTCAAGTTTTTGAAGAGAGTGGTTTTGCTCTAGCTTTGTTCTCAGAAGTGTGACGGTCCTTGGATCGCTTTTGCAAGGGGAATTGAATTTTTTCCCCACTCTCATAACTCAGAGAGAATTGCAAAAGGATTTTGGATTAAAGCCACAGAAGGACTTTATCATCCAAATCTTACCATTTCAGGAAGGTTTCCCACTCAGGTGCTGTCTGACCCGTAGGTGTCTTGATGCATATAAGACTTAAAATTATCTACCTAGTTAAAGGCTTACTGGAAGGGCCCAAACTGGCTAAACCCAAGCAGATGATTGAGCATTGCTGCAATAGCAGAAACTGAACCCTAGGTCTCACACAGGAAGAACAAGACATACTGCAGCTTTTGGCACTGTAAAGATCATATCTAAAAATCCTGTGAATATTGAACATATGATTCGAAATAATTTCTTAAAATACTAAATCCAGTCTTCTCCTGTCATAGTCAATTATCTGATTTATAAACATAAGTTTAAACAAGCTGTGTTTCTGCCTGCCACTTCCTTAGATCTCACTTGCTGGTGATTAGGAGCTTTCTTTTGATTTCCTGGATAAGTTTCCTCTTGGCGAATTTATACCTACTTGTTCATTTGCCAGCATGAATTAGCTCTTTGGTGTCTCTGTGCGTTTGCAAATAACAACCTTATCTCAGCCTTTTTTTATTGTCCTTTTCAACAAAAGCTTTTCCTAGACTGTATATTTGACTCAGGCCTGAGCCCAAGAGCTTTGCCTCTACCTCTGTCTGAAACACTCCCTAATACGAAATCCTTACAGGTCAGAGGCACTAATTTTGTTTTGCTGTGTTGTAGCCTCCTCCGTGCACTGCTGGGGATCGTGTTGATAAACACTGTATCCAGAATGGTGAATAATTAAGAAAACTATGATTGAGGGTTGTTCAAAGAACTGTTGTTCTTTAGCCATCTGTTTAAGCAGCTGTTAATTATCCCAACATCATGACATTCATGGTCAGATACAGGTCTCATGCAAAGGCAGTGCTGTTCATTGCTCCCTACCAAGTACGAAGGAGAAGAGGAACATTCACATGGGGTCTTATTTTAGAAAGGTTAGTTAATCTTTTCTTTCAGGTTAAGACTCCTGACCACTACTATAATCAGCCTTGCTATAGTCATACAGAATTTGATGTTGATGTATGGCTTGCTGCAACAATATCTATCAGCTGGAAGGGAATAAACATTGGTCTCAGCTGTGGGAAATAGCTGAGAACAATGCCTACTTGCAAACAGGTAGTCTTTAATTGCACAAAGACTAGAGCAAAAAACCCATACTCTCACAGGTGTTCACTGGAAGTAAGCGGTAGTGATTGATGCTTTCAAGTGGGAGGTGAGAGGCCCTAAGACTAGTATCTGCCATTGAGTGCTTCTCCCCTGGAGTTAGCCCATCTGACTGCAGATAAAAAGAGGCTGCTACCTTTCATGGAGTCTTGCAACAGTCACCTCCCAGCACATCTGGGTACTCAATGGTGTTCTTACTTAGATTCAAAGGCGGTTGTGCAGGAACTTTACCGAGCCTACCTCTTGGGCTCAGTTCTTGATCACTGCAGCTGTGAGACATCCTTGCCCTTGTTCCAATCTGCAGTTATCTTACCAAACTACTTGATGGGTCAAAGACTATGTATAATATTACAGAAAAGATCCATGCTATATACAATGAAACTCTTAATTTCTTATTTCAATAAGAAAAACCTAGTCTGACAAATTGTAGGATCATTTTTTTCACTTTTATTACATTGCACCGGCATCTTGTAGACTTTCAATGACAAATATATGCAGACTGTTCTATTTCTCAGCAGTTTCCAGCTAATGAGCTCGCAATTTTTTGAAGAAATTCTTCTCATAAGTCCCTAAAGGAAAGACATTGTAGTCTCCAGTGCTTGTTTCCATTCCATTTCTATTGCTTCAGTTCCCAGCTAAACCAAACTCTTCCTCAAAATATAACCCATCAGAAAATTTTATCAACACATACCTAAACTTTGTGCCAAGAAAAGTAAAAAGAAAGCTGGATAGCATCACTCCATGGCTGTTTCTTGAGAAGTTCCACAGCTAGGAGATATGATTTTACCATTACCAATAAAAAAAATCACATTCTTGACCTGACAGTGCCAGAACTCAGCCTCTCCTTGGCCTGAGCTGAGTGTCGCTGATTTAATCCCTGTGCTGATGCCAGCAACTGCTGCCTCCCCTACATTACCTTCAGCGCTAGGGTTGGCCCCACTGGAGATGGGGGATACACCCCCACCCTACTCAGTCAGTGCCTGACAAAAAATAGCTCTTTGTGTGCATGGGGCTGGGGGTCTCTGGCGGCCACTACCAGGCTGCAATGAGAAAGGGAAGTGGGCTGTGATGGAAAAACTTAGAAAATAAACTCAAGGAAAGCCCAAGTCTCAGTAGGAGGAAACTCCTCCACCATGATTATCATAGGCCTCCCTGCAGATGTGTTCAGGATGCTGAAAACTTGCTATACCCCTCCTCTAGTTAAACCATTCTTCTGAGGACATAGAGGAATATTGGAAGGGCGAACACAACACCAGAAGAAAGGAACAGATACTGGGAAGTTTGTAGTGTATAGCAACTTTTACCTTTAGCATTACTAATAAGATCTGGTTTGTACTGATTAAATAATTTGGACAGTGAGTGTTAATATCATTACAACTGGAATAATAACAATATTTGCTGCATTTTGGCTGTTGAAACTTTTAAGCATGGTGAAAATTAGTTCTCAGCTTCACATACATGCTGTATTCCTCTTTTTTTTTTTTGTCCCTAACAAAATTTTAACTGTTACAACTTCACTAGGCTTCTCTGTCCAGTTTAGTAACTCTATTTCAATATGATGTGTCCATGCATACTCTTTAGTTAATTCTCTCCCTATACTCAGTTTCACTTTCAGTCCTTTTCTTCATCTTCACTTAGCTTTTCCTGTGTGGTACCATAACAAGCGTCTGTCGGAAATCCAGACAGATTATATCTGTCTTCTTTTGTCTAAAAAAAGGCAAGTAGTGCCTTTCAAAGATGAATGAAATTGGTCAGATGTGATCCACATTCACTAACTTTCATGCCATTTTTCGTTTACGTCTTCAAACTTTTGTTCAAAGCTTTTCTAAAGCAGGAGCACACAACTCAAGTGAGTGGTCAAGCCACAAAGAACTGTATGCCTCTATTCCTTGTCTGTCTCTGGTCTCCTTTAGCCTCTCCTGGATCTGGTCATGCCTTTACATCTCAGGTCCTTTCTGGATTCACTCTACTTAGCCTTCATACTTTCTTTTGTGCCTGAAGGATAGCAAACAGAGGGAAGTGGAAAGTGGAGAAGGAAAGGCAAACAATATATGCAGCATTTTTTCCCTGAATCTCATGAAAAAAAAAAAAAACCTGCTCAGTTACATAGTTCAGTCTGATCAGTATAGAAGCAATTTTTTGATTTATTAACAATATGCAATTAAGTGTCGATCAGTGAATTATATGTTTAGGACTAATAACAGCAGTACAAAAGATACACCACATTACTTGACACATAAAATGTTAACATAAAATGTTAAAAAGGTTTATAACAACCCTTCTATAACTCATCCACAAAAGCTACAATAACACACACACACACACACACATACAGAGAAAGAAATACAACCCACCTAGTGTGTGGGTGAGGGTCCACCACATACAGATCCTTCTGTGGAGATGTGGGTGCTCCAGCGGAGCATGCACCCCTGCCGCTGTTGGCACTACACTAAGGCACTGTCTGTGGGCAAAAGCCCCATGTTGACCCACACACACTCAAAGGAGAGGTGCCCCTACACTGTTTCTGAACTGTGGGTCTCTGACTAGGTGCAAGGTGCTCATGTGTCTGAAGGGAGGTGCTGGGTCTGTCCCAGGCAGGGCTAGAGATACCATAAGATGATGCCCAGCAATGCCCAGCCAGGGTCATGGCTCATCCTGCTCCAAGGCCTTTCCTCTTACTTTTTACAAATATATTTTTTTCCTTTCTATTTGTCTCCAGATTGAATCCTTTGTATCTCTTTGTAATTTTCTGGTTACTATTTAATATGGCTGATGGTCAACTTCCTTTTTAATTCTATCACTTTAGGGCAAGCCTCCCCTCAGACAGTTTTGTGTATTTGATCTACACACACATTCTTACACTGACATTTCTGTCTTGCCAGCTACTGTTATCAAAGCCATTTGCCAAGGGTGGAACTGTGTTCTTACCGTATATGCTAGGAAAACACATAGCCCCTGGACAGACAGCAAATGCTATCCCTCAGCCCCTTCCACTAAAAGCAGTGGACTGCAGGCCACATCCAGCTTATTTTGCTGCTGAGGGCACAGTGAATTGTCTGACATTTCTTAAACGTAGGCGTCATATGTGCTATTCTGCAATCATGCAGCCCTACCCCTTTTTCAGCAGACACATTAAAGATCATTGCTTGTTAGACTTGTGATTGTGTATGCCAATACTTACAATACTATAGGACTGAGATTGACAGCTCCCTCAACTGCAATATATTTAAAAAAAACCCTTAAATTCTATTCTCAGTACATATGTGATAATATTATTTTTCGTGTGTGGGCTCAGTGGCCCATTAGTCTTTGCTATGTTGTTCTCCTTCCTAAAATCTGAGACAAAGTTTTTGGGCTATATTCAGACAGAGTAGAGACAGACTATCATTATTACCTGGCTTCTCCTCACTACATTCTGCTCTCATTAGATAGCTCAGTTATTTTATCCTTATTTTCTTAAAATGACAAAAGATGCAATGTTGTTATTTCTTTTGCAAAGAGTTATTTCCATTCTTGCCAAGTCTGTCTTTATTTCTATTTTTTTAACCTCTGAGAGTAGTTTTTCATAAATCTTTTTTTCCAGTATCTTTGGAAAATTTCTGTGTCTTTGAGTAAAGATTAAACATGGAAAACATTTTAGAAGGCTTTTGAAAGTTATAAATATTTTTTTTTTTTTTTTATGAAGAAGTCATTAAGGTGAAAAATGGCTTTCATAGTTAGATTATTTACTGCTTGGTACATTTTAATACACCTTCCCTTCTGCTAGTTGAGATACTAATGTTATTATTACAAAGAGTATTATTCTATATGTATATTTATGACAAGTAACCATCAAAGTGAACTGTCTTTTATTGCTGCATATTGGAAAACAGAGAAGCAAGTGGTCATCCGAATATCAAGATTTCTTCTTTTTTACAGAAAAATAAACTCAAACGGGTAGTGTGTCTCATCAAAGTTATACATCAATCCTACAGCAAAGCCAATAGAGACCCAAACTCTTGAACTTCTCTTATATTAATTTCTCTTGCAGCAGTCAAGATTCTACTTTGTTTTCTAAGCTCACTGGTATTGATAGGAAATAGGATTATCTATTGGTGGACTTAGTGAAGGTTGTGACAACAGATGCCATAGCCAGAGGAAAGCAATTGCAAAGTAAAGTTTCAGACACTAAGAATGGGTTTCAGACTGAAATAGTAGGAGATTAAATAAGAAAGTTCCCTCTGGTCTAGAAGCATTTGTATGCAGCAGTAACACCTACAAAGCTAGGACTCAGAAAAAAAATAAGATATTTGGGCTGATGTAATGCATTTGTACCAAAAGTGAAATCCCAGGAAAAAAAAAAAAAATAAAAGAAAAATCAGTATTAAGTATTATTTCCATAAGTGTTTTTTCTTAATTTCCTTTCCCTCAAAGAGCAGCAAGGAAATTTGCTCTTTATGAGACAAAAAGAAATCAGTGCAGGAAAGCAAGACATTTAATGAAAGTACAGGGAAAATATTGCTGGAGTGCAAGAGCAGACCTCTACTGCTACAGAAAAAAAAAAGGGGAAAATGTTCGGGGTAAATATATTGTAATGCATTGGTTTTTCACCAGTCACAAGTTCAAGGTAGTCATTAGATCAGAAGAAATAATCCTCAAGGTCTTGTCTAGTCTAATTCTCTATGAAATGCTGGGAGTTTGATACATTTGTTCAGTAGCATCCACGGGAGCTGACTGGAAAGACTTAGGGCTCTGCTGAGTAGAGTTTCCTCCCATCTTTCCTGTGAGTCACTGCTTTCTTGTGAGTCACCGTGAGGTCACTGAATCACCTGCAATGTGGGAAGGAATAGGGGCTACAGAGAGGTGAGGCCCAGCAGGAGAGTTGGATGGAAATGAGCGCCTCAGGGTGGCTATGGGAGTGGATCAAGCACCATGATTTGAGATGGAGGACGTGTGAGGTGATAGCATAAATAACTTCAAAATTAGATACGGCTGAAAAGCTGGCAAAAGATAGAAGATAAATAGTGAGAGACTGCAGGCAGGTGGAATAGTGGTAAAAGACAGCAGCAGACTTCCTTATGATCTGTAGTTCACCTGGATCATCAAAGTTTTGCGCTACCCCCTTCTGCCCCATATGTAATTTACCCCAAACCCCTACAAATTACATAGAAAATAAAATTATGTCACTGAAATGCTCGCAACTATTAAGAAAAAGAACACTTAAGAAAAAAAAAGACGCACATATAACACAACTGGCACTGCAATCCGCAACTTTGAAGGATATTCAGAATTAATATCTTACTTCTAGCCCCAAATCAAACAAAAGAATAAGTAGGAATCAATACAATATAATTTACTTCCTGGCACTTTTATGGACTTAGTTTACTAGAAGTACGCAATCCTTGTACAATATAATGACATCTAATATGTATAAATGTCATTTTTATTTTAAAAGCACTTCAGCCAGACTTCTTAAAAAAAAAATTCATATACATCAAAGTACAAATAACTCTGAGTTAATTGCAAAAGCAGTGTTGGGCTTGCTGGATTTCTCTGATCTCTTTTTCTTGGGTTTCAGAATGGTTTCAACAGCAAGGAAGAAGCAAACAATTACTATGTCACTGTATTGGATCTGGCTAGGATGGAGTTAATTTCTTCCATCATAGACCTCATAGGGCAGTGCTTTGTATTTGTAGGTTGAATGGTGTTGATAACACAGCAGTGTTTTGGCTGTTGCTGAGCAGTGCTCGCACAATACCAAGGGTGTCTCTCCAACCTCCCGCCTACAGGCCACTAGGCTGGGGATGGGCAAGAGGTTAGTAGCCAGGACAGCAAACTCAAACTGACCAAAGGGATATTCCATACCATACAAAGTCATGCTCAGCAATAAAAGCTAAAAGAAAGGAGTAACAGGGTGGTGGTAGGGCTTTCATTATTAAGGCATTTGTCTTCCAAAGTAGCTGCTACATGTAGTGAGGTCCTGCTTCCCAGGAAGTGGCTGGACATCACTTGCTGACGGGAAGCAGAGAACAAATCTTTTATATTTGCTTTGCTTTTTGATGTCTCCTTTGATTTCTTTCCTTAAACTACCTTTATCTCAACTCACAAGCTTTTCATCTTATTTTGTCTCCCTGTCCTGTTGAGAGAGAGTGAGAAAACAGTTTGGTGGGCACCTGGTGGCCAATCAAGGTCAATCCACCACTGTCAGTTAGTTCCTTTGTCCCATAGTAGCCATATTGTCTCTGCAGAACTTTTAATGTTTTAGAAGTGGAACTCTAGGTTAACATGTGGCTCAGGGAGCGATGCTACAGCCAGGGCTTTGGGTATCTCAACCACGGGGCATGCTTTGAGAAACCCGGGCTGCTAGGGGAGGATGGCATGCACCTAACTGAGAAGGAGAAGAGTGTGCTTGGTGAAAGACTTGCCAGACTCGTCCAGAGGGCTTTAAACTAGTGTTGCTGGGGGAGAGGGAGCACAGTTCAGCCCACTGCAGTCAGCATGGTGCCAGTGCCAGCACCAAGTGCCCAGAAGATGGGGAAGGATCGCAGGTAAGTGCAAATGAACCTAAACTGCGATACAAAAGAACACCTGTCACTCCAGCCAGCAAGTCGGCTTTGCTTGGGGCCCAGCTGAAGTGTCTACATACCAACGCATGCAGGATGGGAAATAAACAGTGTGTGCGTGCACACAAGCAGGGCTACAACCTTGTTGACATCACGGAGACGTGGTGGAACGACTCGTACGACTGGAGCGTCAACATGGAGGGGTACAGGCTTTTTAGAAAGGACAGGAGGGGAAGACAAGGAGGGGGTGTCACTCTCTATGTCAGCAACCGGCTGGAGTACGTGGAGCTCAGCCTGGGTATGGAGGAGGAGCTGACAGAGAGCTTATGGGCCAAGATTAGAGGACGGGGACGAACAGGGGATGATACTGTGGGGGTCTGTTACAGGCCGCCTGGCCAGGAGGACAGAGCAGACGAGGCGCTCTATAGCCAGATAGGAGTAGCCTCACGGCGGTCACCAGCCGTGGTCCTCATGGGGGACTTCAACCACCCCGACATCTGTTGGAGAGACAACACGGCAGGGCACAGGCAGTCCAGGAGGTTCCTGGAATGCGTGGATGACAACTTCCTCCTGCAGGCGATAGAGGAGCCAACAAGGAGGGGTGCCATGCTGGACCTTGTGCTCACCAACAGGGAGGGGCTGGTGGGAGACGTGAAACTGATGGACAGCCTTGGCTGCAGTGACCATGACGCAGTGGAGTTCGAGATCCATAGGGTGGTGAGGAAACTGCACAGCAAGCTCTCTGCCCTAGATTTCAGGAAGGCGGACTTCAGTCTCTTCAGGAACCTCATGGGCAAAGTGCCATGGGAGGCGGCCTTGGAGGGAACAGGGGCCCAGGAAAGTTGGTCCATATTTAAGGAGCACCTCCTCCAAGCTCAGAAGACATGCATCTCGATGAAGAAGAAGTCGGGCAAGGAGGCCCGCGTGGATGAGCAAGAAGCTCCTGGGCCAACTGAAAGTAAAGAAGGAAGCCTATAGAGGGTGGAAGCGAGGACAGGTAGCCTAGGAGGACTACCGAGTGGCTGTGCGAGTGGGATAGGGTGAGGAATGCTAAAGCCCTGACGGAATTAAATCTGGCCAGGGATATAAAAAGTAACAAGAAAAGCTTTTACAGGTATGTAGGGGACAAAAGAAAATCCAAGGAGAATGTAGGCCCCCTCCAGAAGGTAACGGGTGTCGTGGTTTACCAGGACATGGAGAAGGCTGAGGTACTCAATGACTTTTTTGCCTCAGTCTTCACTGATAAGGGCTCTTGTCTCCCCACGCAAGCTGTGGAAGGCACAGGCAGGGACTGCGAGGATGAAGAACCACCCACGGTGCTCGAAGAGCAGGTTCGGGATCATCTAAGGAACTTGAAGGTGCACAAGTCCATGGGGCCTGACGCGATCCATCCACAAGTCCTGAGGAAACTGGCAGATGAAGTTGCCAAGCCACTGGCCATCATATTTGAGAAATCGTGGCGGTCTGGTGAGGTCCCCGATGACTGGAAGAGTGGGAACATAACCCCCATTTTTAAAAAGGGGAGTAAGGAAGACCCGGGCAACTACAGGCCGGTCAGCCTCACCTCCATGCTGTGAGAGACTGTGTTGAATGTTTGTCTCAACATTGTCGAAACATCAACCCACCACCTGGACAATGGCTTCCCATTATCTCGCAGAACCTGAATGCAGAACTGGTTA
>WHYT01015708.1:72959-85740 GCA_009806455.1 Tetrax tetrax | reverse complement strand
TCCCCCCTGTGCCGCTCGGGTGGAAGGTAGATAATGTTAAGCTCGGGAAGTGGGAGGGGTGTAGGAGGTTATCTTGTTTTTCTGTCTCATTATCCTGCTAGTTGTAGTAATAAATGAATAGTTTTTCCCCAAGTCGAGTCTGTTTTTTCCCGTGACGGTAAGGATTTCTCCCTGTCCTTATCTCAAACCTCGAGTCGTTTTTCTTACATTGTCTCTCTTCTCTTAAATTATCTCTCCCTATTCTCTCGGAGGGTGGGGGGAGTGAGAGAGAGACTGCGTAGTCTGGTCCGGATCGGGGCTAAACTACGACAGAAGTAACTATTGCATATTCTTACTTAAAATGGTGCTGAGGCTATGAGTTCCTTGCTTGTTAAGGTAAAGAAGTTTCATAAAGGAAAAAAAAGATTTTGCAGGGTTTTTTACATGATCAGATTTATTTTGCAACTACATCACAGCAGAACCCCTTAATTACTAATCAGGTCTCCTTCCACATACTTTAAATATATGTATAGTTTACACACCAATCACATTGCTGATTTACAGTCTTTACTGATTTGTATTTTATATTCCTTCAATATATTGAATCTCTTGCATCTTTAATCATAAGAAGTAACGTTCATGCTTTGTAAAAATTTTGGGGCCTCTTGAGAACCTTGTTGTGATCAGTCAGATGAACGAGAAAAAAAAAGGAAAAAGAAAAGATGGTAAACAGCGTACATTGGCTTCCTAGTCTTCTTTTAATGTTAATATTTTTAATATAGCATGTTTTTGCAAGAGATTTTCTGACACCTCTCTATGGAAATACAGGAGTTTCTTCTGGGCAATGATTCCTGCACAGTGATCCTTATGCTAATCTTTCTATTGAGTTAACTTAAAATCCTATACAGTTGTCAACCTTTTCCTTGCCAGTTCTATTTCTGTTCTCCTCCTTTTCAAGAATTTTATATTATGTTGAATTTCCTGACCTGTGCCTCTGCTGGATGTCATCTTTTTTCCTTCTCTTCTGAGTTCCTATTATTTTTCCTACATACCGCTCTTCTATATGTTGTAATGGGATATTTAAGATCATAATAGTTCATAGAAATCAACATTAGACATACTTTGCTGTTAGAAATGTTTAAGTTATGAGTAATACATGAAAATAAGGTCAAAACAGTTGCATCTCTTTTCTGGAAATGCACAACTGATTAAGAAATAATTACTACATGTATAATGTTAATTAGACATGTGGAATAAATGCCTAATATAATCTTAGGCTTCAGCCTGAACTTTTGAATTTAGTACTCATTCAAGTCAGTGGGAAAAGGTCTGTTGACTGTGGTGTAAGACATACCGACCGGTGTTGGTTTGTTGATGCCTCAACTAAAGAAGATCAGCATTCTATCACAAGAAGTAATGGATGTAAGGTACACCTCAAGCATACCTCTTCTCTGACAGATGTACCTGCTATAGGTTTTTACAAGATGCAAAATATTTCTGTCTTTATGTTCAGCCATCTCTTTTGCCTTTGCTTTTCGAGAACAGCGGCATCACTCCAGCTACCACTTCTGCTCTCTGTACCTTCACTCGGAAATAACCTCATACTCTTCTGTCACTCCCAAAGACTTAAAACAAGATTTTCCAAGCTAGAATGATATTTAAAGGTCTCTTCCCTTGAACCATATGACTGCATAAAATTAATACCTACTTATTCAAAACCTCAAAAGTTCCTCCAATTAGAACCTCATGACTCTTTGACGTTAGATGTTAGGCCCTGTTAAAATTCAACAAAAAAAAAGCTTCATAATACATATGCTAAAACGTATCTAGTAAAGATTGCCTAATTTCTCATAGCCTATATTTTTTATTATTATTACTGTCATCCATCATGACTTATTTGAAAAATGTATCTAGTTTCAGGTTACATGCAACAGATGTCTTTAGACGTGCATCACAGTTTATTTCTTTAGGCAGTACCTGGTGTTTTTTTGTTTCCTTTGGATGATGGGTTTCTAAAGGTGTGTCTGTAATGTCATGGTAGCTTAAGGATCAAGCTTGTCCTCCAGCTCAGACTTCTTGGTATTGCTTCTGTGCAAACTTTCATTAAGGTAGCAGGATGGAACACTTTTTAGAGAAATTAGGTAGAGAAATTAAGGCAAAGGTAAACAGCTCAGACTTGAGCTGTGCCAATAAGGCAAATGTAAGTCGTCTGAGCCACTGCAGCCCAGAAAATAAGACTGTGATTGCTTGCATAAGGCCCCCAGCTGTGTGCTGACCCAGCAGTGCTGGAGCTTCACCTCGCCTTGGCCTGCACTGGGGCCAGTGACTGCTGCCTCCCCTGCTCCAGCTTCTGCTCTGGGAGTGGCCCCTCTGGGGAAGAGGTAACATCTCCTTCCCAGTTCCCTCCTCCTCCATCACTGCCTGACAAACAATAGCCCTTTGTCAGAAGGGAAGGCAGAGGCTGGGGGCCAGGCTGCAGCTGCCAATATGGGAGAAGGAAGTGAGCTGTGACAGGGAAACATATAAAAACAAACTCAAGCAAACCTCAAGCCTCATCTGGAAGAAATTACCAATCCCATACTTTTCCTGGCAAAGAGAGGAGAGGCACATCTTACTCGTCCCAGCAAAGCCATCAAGCTGCTGACAGCAAGTTACAGCCTGCCCTCATTCTTCCTTCTTCTTCTGAGACCGCCAGTGTTAGGAGTCTGGGGAGATGGGAAGGGACAGCATAGCACCAAGGGCACAAGTTTTTTTTTAATTTATTCTTTTCTTTCCCTCAGTAAAACCAGTTATCTGTATTACTGAGGTTTCTTTGAATTAATTTGGATTATTAGTGAGTATTAGTGTAACTGAACTAACATTTTTGGATTATTAGGCTATTAAAACATTATTAAGGCTAATAATAAACTCTTAGTTTGACATATGTGGTTTGTGCCCTTTTGTTTATAAAAAACTCAAGAACTTATCATTTAGTTCTGAGAATTTGAGCTTGATCTTGACCATAGCTGCTAAAGCAGTCTAAACTTCATCTGGGTAAGTGCTGATGAACATAAGGATAGAATGGCAGGATCACATTATTTTTCCTCAATTGTATGTTCTCTTTGAAGTGGTACACAATGTAAGTTTCAGGCAGTATCAGAAGCTTAGCAGACCAAATAGCTTGGCTAGAATTTCTGCCCTGTTTTTTCCTTTGGTGTTACAAAGGTGTTCTTTTCCCCTTGCTCATGTGCATTCATGTATTATATTATGCATATAAGTCACAGACTGTAGCTATTTTTATCTATTATTTATCTTTTACTTTCTTTGTTGTATTACTCCATCCCATGCCTTTAATGTTAAAAGTGGATGTTTTTTCAGCAAACATAAAAGCATGTATTTCACACTTCAGTGCACTGAACAATAGTTAATGCATTCTGATTTAGTCTTACATTTGAATAAGCTTAATTGTATTCTTATTTTATTTAAGCAAGTTGCAGTATTAAGGAAACTCATTAAGGTTGTGCTTGGTTCTTCCTCAGGGAAGGCTCAGCTGTATTTCTCCAATTACATTAATCAGCATGACAGAAATACTGAACATCTACTTCACATGGTGTCATTGTCTTCCCGTAAAATGGGTCAGACACTAAAATATGTAGGGAAGTTATTCTTTGGATACTTTTTATTTGCAGCAGTACTGGCTTTTATTTTTAATCAGATAATGTAATGCTTGAGAGCTGTCAGTGTGGCACCTCCTACAGTCTGAAGTCTTCTCTTTATGAATATTAAATGTATAATGCTCAAATTAGGTTCTCACAATTTTGTAGCCTGTGAACCTCAGCCATGGAGAAACCACCTTTATCTCTCAGAACTATATGTCAAATCTATACGTCTTACAAAGGGAAAAGTTTTTAAATTATGCTGAGTAGCTAATTTATTCCAAACAGTAATTAGTAAAACTTTAAAATAGTGTTTTTTGGTCTATCCAAAGGAGTCTGATATTAAAGCCCTTCTATTCTCAATATGATAAAACCTAAGACACTTGTTGAATCTGATACGCTGAATCCTTTCCTCATCTAAATTGAGAACTGTAGTATTCTTTGAGGATGACCTTTTAAGTTTTTGTGAATCTTACTGTTTCCCAAAATTTGTAACTTAAAGCCAGCTCTAAATGTCTCCCTTCAAGTATCTAGATACCTGTATTATCTGAGTGACAGTACATAGGAAAAATAAAAGCTGACATTACCAACACTGCTTATACAGATTGCTTACCCCACTGCATTTTCCTCAGCTTTATGCTCTTGCAGCAGACACTGGCTGTCAAAATGTCAAAAGCAGAGACTGAATTAATTTCTGTTCATGATATGCTTTGAGATTCTCAGTTGCAAAGTTTAGCACAAGATAAAGTTCATGCTTCTTTCAAGGGAGCAATATGACCCATTCCGGTTTTGTGTGAATTACAGGCATCCAGTACTGTAAGTACTTTGTCAGGTGAGAGTCCTACTGTTCACAAAATGGGAGAGGCACTTGTATTAATATCTTCTTTATGCAAGTTTATAAAACATACTTAATTTTGACAGACCTTTTTTTCTTGTCTGTGTCTAGTAATGAGCAGAGAAGTAGGAAAGCCTTGTAAAAATAATTACTTTCTTTTAAGAACAGATTTTTGTCAATTAAAGATTTCAGTGAAGGCACCTTGAAAGAGCTGAGAGTTAAGGTCCTAAACACCCCTGCTCACACAGAACAACACTTTTTATTTTTTAATTACTTTGTAACTTCAGCAAATAAACATATTCCCTTGGTGTTTAATTACATGGGGGCATTAAAATCCATAAAAAAGAGACTGTATGGCTTGTTGCTTGTGTCACAGGACTCCTTATCTTATCTCTTCATAGGATTCTTTTCACTGGATATCTCTGAACAAGATAAAAAAGGTCATGTGGTTGTAGGGAAATGTGTGGGAAAACAGTGTCATGGGCGTAAAAGATAGACTAGTAGGGCTGTTCTAAAACTAACATAAATCTGATTGAGGAATCTGGCTATATATGGCATTATTAGTTGATTCAACAACTATAATATATATGTTATTTTAATCTCAAAGATTAAAAAAAAAGTAACAAAAGCATATTCTACTGAGTCTACCTACTAGTAACAATAATATCAGAAAAACTGTTAAATTTGCATGATAAGTTCACAATGTACTTTATAATAGCCTGAAGGTTTTAGATAAATATCGACAAATTTCCACAATAAGCTGTTATTATTTTCCTATTAGTATTTTGCCTTTCCTTAGAAGCATAGGTAATCTTCGTTTGTATTGCTTTTTAAAAAATAAATAAGTAAATAAAATTGAATTACATACTTCCCATAGGGTAGAAATTTCTGGAAAACAATATAATGCTGCTTATTTGTCTTGATTTTTGTATGTATTGATCCAATATTATAGTCAGTTGAATTATAATTATCAATTTGAGATCAACATATATATTAATGTACATGTCTCAGTTTTTTAAGGAAAATTATTGAGAAAAAAGTTAAAGATCAGACTGAGGCAAAGCAAAAATACTTTTAAAATATTTATGCCTTTGACTTTTTAATGAAGGTTTTAGCTTGTTTTTATAAATAATTTTGAGGTTGATTTGATTGTTTGGTGATCTTATGGTGAAAATTAAGATGTTCACCTCAATTCATTTCGATTTTCCAGAGGCATTTATTATAGTCTTAGTTGCACCACTCTTTTCATCAAAGGTCACCTCAAAGCTTCAGCTCATACTGAAGGTAGGTACATGCCCATGTGTGAATATTTTAGTTCTAGTCCAAAATTGCTGTAACTTTCAGTTGACTGCCTAATAAGATTTAACATTTCTAATAAGTTAAATTTCATTATACATTTAAAATGTCATTATATGTATTAAATATAAAATCCATTATACATATATATTTCTCCAGGCAGAATACCACAATGTTTATTTCCCAGGGGCCTAAGCTATTGGCATGGGCATCACTCAAGGTATGAGGTAGACTCCACATTAAACCATCTGCTTTTTTTTACTTCTCTTTTCACCATCTGTCAGTTGGGCTTCTCTTTTGCTAAGCCACATTGACTCCTGTCTTTGTGCACAAAGTAGCATACCTGAACAATGCCTAGTATGTTCCATATATGACTTCATTCTACAGAAAATCCTGACCACTGAACAGGAGGAAACAGAAGCCAATTATAATATTTTTATCTTGTGAGAAAGAGTCCAAACTCCAGAGATAATTGTCTATATGTTATGCTTCAGCAGCTTTTGACCAGAATCTTCTTTTCACAAGCTGATTGTATTCCATGTGTTAGGAAATTCATGATGTGATTCTCAAAGGGAGTAATAGCATGCTCAATAGCTCTAAAGAATAAACACAGTACACGCACACCATAAAGGAGGGACTGGATCATCAAGTACGGCTGATTGCTGAATAACTTATCTGTGCTTATTTTTCAGTGATATACAACAAGAAGCACATTTTTGTGATCTTTTTACCATTGTATTAATTAACTTACCTTTTAACTTTTTATTAAAATAATATCAATGGACAGCATCTTAATTCATCTTATTTAATTTTTTTTAGCTTTGTGCTGTCTTCTCATAGAAGCTGTAATGAGTATGTGAGCATATTCAGACGAGTATGCTTTTGTATTTTCTTTTCAAATACTGCCACTCTATCTTCCTTCCCTGTTGGTAGATGAATTGTTTGAGTAGTGTGCTAACTATTTAATAGCTTTTTTTTTTTTTGACAACTGGAGACAGATTATACTAATGCACTTCTCATTAGTAAAAGGACTTGATTGAGGTTCACGTTTTTGCCTTCATTCTGGGAGTCCTAGACTTACAACACTGAAACCATTCAGGTCAAGTCAAGGAGAAACTGGCTAGGCTAGTTGGGCATCTTGTACATTGTGCATCGTTGTGGTTGAGCCCCGCTCAGCAGCTAAAATACCAGACAGTCACTCACTTCCCCTGCTTCACTATCCCCGCCCTCAGTAGGATGAGTAAGATAATTGGGAGAGAAAGAAAGGCAAAACTCATGGGTTGGGATAAAAACAGCTTAACAGAACAGGAAAGGAAAGGAAGAAAAAAAAAGAGAGGGAAAAGAAAAACAACAGAATACACTTAAGAACATAATTGACAGTACAATAGCTCACAGTGGATCCTGACATCCAGCTCTCTCCCAAGTAGCAAAACCTGCCCCTTATCACAGTCCCCACTTTATCTACTGAGCATGATATCAAATAGCCCTTTGGCTAATTGGTAAGGTATCCCAGCTGTGTCACCAACCAAGGGTGCAGCCAGCTCCAGGTTCTCTCCCAGCTCCAGCAAAAATTAACTCTATCCTAGCTGGAACCAGTCTATGTATCTAAAGAGTATACTTCATTTCTATATATGAAGTTCAGGTCAAGCAAGTAGGAAGGTCACTTTTTCCTTGCTGAATATCTGTTAGACTCCTCTGCATCATAAGGAATATATTACGTAAGATAGATTCTTATGTTAAACTGTGGCTGTCCTGAAGACAATACAGGATCTTAAACTTACATAGCTCAAGGGAAGTGCTTTTCATTCCAATTACCTTGGCAGGATAGCCATTACCTCTTTACTCATTTGTGAAAAAGGACTCACTTGGGTTTGATGTATAGTATAGTAACATTCTCTGCCAGAAAATAAGGATACAAGTTTAAAACTTCTGCTTACTTCTGACAGACTAGGTCAGGGAGTTTATAAGTTTTGGAAAATCTTATTCTCTAACATTGTCTTTTTCTTGTTCTACTGAGTATAGAACTCAAGCACCTAAAACAACAAAGAGGAAAATAAAATTGAATGTTAAAATACTGTTAGAGATCTATAAGATCAAGACTGACTAGCAAGTGGAAAGAGGGTGATAATTAAAGTATTCCCTTGAGTAAAAATTGGTGATCCTGTATACTTCTCCCCAACATTTCTTCTACTGTATGAATGACTCAGGATCCTTCTCCTCATTCTCATCTCTCTCTTTTCTTCTGCAAATGACCAGCAGACATATTTAAAAAACTGTTTGTACAATATTGAACTAAATCAAGTCTAAACACTCCTCTTACTGAATTAAATAATTTGGCTAATTTTCTTTCAGTATCATATATGCTTTTCACCCATTAAAGGTTCTTGCATTCTTCTCTGAACTTTCTCCTGTTTATTACCACCTTCTTGAACCAGAACAGAATACAGCATTCCAATAATAGTTACTTCATTTCCAAAACCAAAGCTAATGTAACATGTTTAATCTTGCTAACATTTTACAATTTGTACACCCAAGGATCACTTTATGTTTTTCGGACCTGTCCTGGTTTCAAATAGGATGGAGCTAATTTCCTTCCCAGAAGCTGCTATCTTTTGGATTTAGTATGGAATTTAGTATGCGAAGAATGTCGATAATACAGTGATGTTATTAGTTGTTGCTAAGAGATCAAGGACTTTTTGTTTTGCTGATGTTAATGTGCAAGAAGCTGTGAGGGGTATAGCCAGTGCAGTTGTCCCAAACTCCAAAAAGTGTATTGCATACCATAGACATCATTCAGTATATAAGTTGGAGTTGGCCAGTGAGTGGCTCTCTTACTCTCTCTCTCTCTCTCTCAGGATAGTTTCAAGTTTGCTCTCAGTTTCATTCCACAATTGCTGTGTAGGATAGGCTGTATCAGTCACTGAGTTGTTGAGTGCCGAGAAATTGTACTTTTGTATATTTTATTATCCTTCTATTTCATTATTATTAATAATAATGTTTTATATTATAATACTATTTTCCTTTGCTGTCCCAGTGAATTGTTTTTACCTCAACCCATGAATTTTCCTTTCTTTCCAATTCTCTCCCCCATTCACCTTGGGGAGGCGGGAAGAATGAGTGAGCGACTGTGTGGTGCTTGGTTGTTGACTGATGTTAAACCATGTCAGGGTCAAACCTTACCATAGGTGTTCATTCATACTAATATCATTCATCATTCATATCTCATTATTCACTAAAAGTACCAAATCTTTCTCTGAACCAAGGTCACAGTTCTGTATTCTCTGCTTTTGTTCTATATTGTTCTTCTGTTCTTCCTTGTTAATTAACTTTTTGTCTTGTATTCCAGGTCATTAATAGAACTATTCAAGTGTCCAAAGTCAAAGCTCCAAGAATACAAGTAATATCTTCATTATGAATATTTTTGTAATGACTTTTGAGACCTAGGCTGTTGGTCCATTTCTGTGTATTTAGCTGTTTTAATGACTTTCTATTTTAAAAATTACATTTCCTATTCATCTGTCTTGCAAAAATAGGTATATTCCACCCGTGTTATCAATCATACTTCCTTCAATCTACACAATGCTTTATTACACTAACTGCTAATGAATGAATAATTGTGTGCTAGTCAATATGTACTTAATGCTACTGGTTCTTATGTTATACCGTACAAAATACTTACACAGGAAAAAAACATGGATGCAGAGGAGGTATCGCATGATTAGTTTACCTTTTGCATGAAGAGCGAAAGTACAAACTTTAAAGTGTCCTACAAAGATATGTCTACTGTAAGGTGTGAAAGAGAAACAATATTGTACAGTACTTCTAAAGAAATATTTTCAAAATAATAGTCTGTAGTCTAGAACCTCTGAAAAAGATTGGTAAAGTATTGTTCTAATATTCTTACATGCAACTACATTGTTAAAGTAGTTCTCATGAAGGACTGAAAAAAACCCCAATCAACAAAAAAATAAATGCACAGAACCCATTTTTGAGGATTTACTTTAATTTTTGCAAAGGAGCTCTCCAACACAAATTATTCTATGATTCTATGGTTCTATAACTTTGGTTAACCATGTTACAATGTAAACATGTGAAATACACTTTTCACTCACTCTTTTTCAATATTATGCTTCCATATCTTTGAACTATTGTTGATCTTTTTGGCTTCAAATCAGCCTGGACAAGAAAATGAGAATTTGCTTATGTTTTGTACTTAATGTTCCCACAGCCATTAGGGAAGGGTGAATCTTAATTATCTGCAGACTTCCATGTCAATCACCAGAATGAATTTGTTGACATTTATGTCTTAAACAATATGCAAGTATTTGCTGTCAAGTGTTATTTGGCTGTACAAATATTTATCTGACGTAGCATAGACTGTATTAGCATAATCTGACAAATAATCAATGTTTGTCTGAAGCTCTAGAGTCCTGACAGCTAATCCTAAATAAGATAATTGGGTGGAGAACTATGCAAAAATTTATATGATATTTGACCTACTTCCAAAGTTCTGCATATATTCCATAGAGTTTCCAAGATGTTGACAATTTTTGATTAACGGTTAGGATCCCAGAACTTCAACTGAACAGAAATTTGTTCAAGTGTAAGGGGTACTTAATACTAATGTAAACTCGTAAAACCAAGATTCTGCATAGGAAATTCAATAAAAGGAGTTCTTAATTTAAAAACACCTTGAGGATTAGGAAGTTAAAGAAAGTAGTATTTGTATTAATTTATAACTGTTTAGAAATATATATCATTTTTAAGAAGAAGTCTTTTAAGTCCAGAAAGAACTGTGAGAAGGATGATTATGGTAAGAGAAGAAGAAGAAGGAGTGGAAAATGAGAAGAGGGAAAGAAAGGGAGGAAGTAGTTAATTAAAGATAAATATAGTAATATGTAGCCAAATGGTTAGGGCAGTCACTTAAAATGATGGAAAATAAGATCTCTTTCTCTCATTTTTAATGAGGAATTACATCTAGATAAACTTGTCCACAAATTAATCAGATTTCTCAGATTTTTTTAATTTGTTTAGTGAAAGAGCTTTCTTTATTTACTGAAATATCTCAACTATTTTTATTTGCGATTATGGATTTATCTTGGAATCAAAATCTGAACAGTTCTGAAGTATTGTGCATTCTATCTCTATAGTAGTAGTTCAACTAAACAGTTGAGCTGAGGCATTTTGAAATGTTATTGAAGGAAATTATTTGAAATTCTCATGCTGAGACCTTCCTTGCTGGAAACATATATTGTTTAGTATTGTGGATTAAATCTGATTCAATGGTAATTTCTTCCTTTTTTGTAACTACTGAAAATGTTTAATTTTAAAAATCCTCTGAGTCTCAATCTAAAAAATAGTCCATATATTGTCCATATATGTATGATACTGCTAGGCTTAAAGGCTGTTCTGTAAATTACTTCCAAATATCTTGTAAAAGTAAATGTCAGAGATTAAAAATTGAATAACTAATGTGTATGCACATGTATACATTTGTAACTATTTGTCAGATTTAATAGAGACAGAGCAAGATCAGAATTTGTATAACCTTAATCTTAAATTCACTACTTCAACACTGAACCTAATCCAGTTCTCATTAATGTGAATACTTAAAAGAAGTATTTTGTTATTTTGATCAAGAGGAACCAAAACAGTATCAAGACAGCTGTCAGACAATATTTTTTTAAATCTTTCTTTTAAGAACCCAGCTTTTTGTGTATAGTTGTAGCTCTTAACAGAGAGGAAGTAAAACAAAATTTGTCAGCTATTGATTAAAAGTTTAAACTGCTTCATCATGTCATATAAACTGTCACTCAAGCAAAATATTTATCTAAATATTCAGCAGTACCCAGTAGTTCTTATTCTTAAAGTCAAAATCTCTATTAGTTTTCTTCCTGTTAGAGCAGTACTAGTAGAGAGTCTCAGCAGAGGCGAATATGAGCCAAATCTTCAGGTCCTGACATATTCCATTTTGAAAACTATTGTCATAAGTCATAATTAAATTTTGCACCTGAGTTCTATCTTTATGTTTTGTAAACTCAGAGGAAGAAAAAAAAACCTAAAGAAAACTCTGTGAACCCTCAGTGGGGCACAGCTCAAAACTCTAATTCCATCTTCAGTTCAGCATGCACTTCACTTACTGTGACTGACAGTAACTTCAAGAGCAGACATAATTTACTAAAATTCATCTTTTTGGAGAATATTGTACAATGCTATATACATCGTACAGAACTCCACTAATTATAGTGGGACTACATGTCCCCCAAAGCCAGGATAGTATTTTTTATTCTCTGCCTATTTTAGAACATGTTCAAATGTCTTTATTTTATAGTAGCTTTCTTTTTATTTCAGCTATAAATATCATTAATTTCAGTATTAAACTTTGTCAGTATCAGAGTTTAGGTTTTGATTGTAGCATATCTTTTCTGAGGTATGTGATTTTTCTCTAAAGTCTTTGAGTAATGGTAAGTCTGTTTCTTTCACCATAAAGATATTCCAGGTACTGAATCCACAGGCAGTTTAAAATTTGCTAGTTTCCAGTCTAGAATTGCTTTGACTGTATTATGACCTTTTATGCTAAAACAAAAACCTGTTCAGCAGCATAAAATGATCTTATAAGATCACAATTGCCACGATCTCTTGGAAAATCTAAAAGTAAAAACAAAATTTTCATGCATATTTCTCACAGATATCTTTCCAATTTGTTAAACTCCACCACAAGATAAGAGCATGTGGTGGGTTGACCTTAGTTGGATGCTAGGTGCCCACAAAATCCACTCTGCCACTCCTCATCTCAACTGGACAGGGTAGAGAAAATACAACAAAAGGCTTGTGGGTCAAGATAAGGACAGGGAGAGATCACTCAGCAATTACCATCACAGGCGAAACAGACTCTACTCAAGGAAATTAATTTAATTTATTACCAATCAAATCAGAGTATGATGCTGAGAAATAAAATGAAATATTTAAAACACCTTTCCCCCACCCACCCCCCCTTCTTCCCGGGTGTTCTGGTTTTGTTTAGTGAGGGGGGGTC
>WHYT01015708.1:22535-40641 GCA_009806455.1 Tetrax tetrax | reverse complement strand
CTTCAATAGAACTATATTATTAATATCAGATTTGTTTATTCTGTAATAGTTAAAAAATTACGTCAAGTATAGTCTGATCACAGCATAACATCTGCTTTTGTCTGAGGAAGAAACACAGCAGGGACTTTGCAAATCCTTCTAGAGCATCTCATGGAACTTCCAGGGTATTTAATATAGTGGTGCTCAAATCATAATTTTACACCATTTTACTTTATTTATTTATTTATTATCATAATTTGTTCTAGAGCAACCTTTAACTGCTTTCCTTGAGCTTACTTTTTCTTCTTCCTTTATAATAGGTTAAAAATGCCAGAGGTGTGCTGGAATCTTTTTCCTAAATATCTAGTATCCTTTGACAAACTTAAAGATGTCTGAGAGCCATGAGATGATGACAAATGTGATACAGATTCTGATCAGATAAATTTACCTCTGAAGGGGCAACCAAAAGCTAGACAGGATACTAAAATGGCACTACATGTCTGGTTTTAGGCAGGTGAATGACATCCAGTTTGGACTCAGTTCAAGATTAAAGCACCCACATTTATATTTCCAACTGTCTGAATCTTCCACATGCACTAGATACCTAAACACCATTACAATCATTGCACACATCCTCAGTACAGTCCATGGAATTTGGAAAGCAATTTTGTTAATCCAAAAATAGTCCTCTAATGCCTGAATCAGTTGTTGAGACTCTGGCATTTGATGTCACTGGAAATGTGCTAGGGTATCCTACCTGACCATCAGCTGCCTATGCCCCATGCATGTCTTGCATTCTCTAGAATGTCTCAGTTAACACTAAGTCCCTATCTTTGTGCAATCAAATCCTGATCTAACGAGTGATTAGTGAAATAGTTCTGGCTGATTAGTAGAATACACTGACTGTATTGACTACATTTACATTGACTGACTCATTCATTCACAAGTAGACACACATTTTGAGAGACATCATATCGTATGTCCTAACCTGGAGTAGGAGCCGTCCTGTAGAGGCTTTGATTGTTTTAAGAGAGCCCTTTAGTTTGCAGCTTATTACTCAAATGGGTCTTATATCTACAGAGAAACAGTCATATAAGAAAGAAAAACCTACTTTCTATTTAGGGAGGTCTATTTGTATCATTCTTCTTTAGATGGTCAGTAGTGACTGACACAAACCACTGCTACTGTTGTGAGTTAAGCTGTTTCTGTCTATTTAGGAGTTAGTTACCCAGTAGGATATGGATGCAGGAAATCACTGAGGTGCTTCTTTAACTTGTTAATTCTCTCATGTAGCTTCTGCCTTTTCGAGCAATTTGGAGATCCGAACTGTTGCCACCACTGCTTACTTTCTTCACCACCATGACCCTGAAGCTAAATTCTAGATATTTCCATCCTCCAATTCCCGTCACCTGATCTGTTACCTGTAGAGGTCAAATGAATACCCGGCTGTCGTACTTCAGCCTGGATCGGGACCAGACTACGCAGTCTCTCTCTCACTCCCCCCACCCTCTGAGAGAATAGGGAGAGATAATATAAGAAAAATGGCTTGAGGTTTGAGATAAGGACAGGGAGAAAATCCTTAAAGTTATCGTCACAGGCAAAAACAGACTCAACTTGGGGAAAACATCTTTGTTGGCGACAAGGACGGTGGGATAGAGTGCACCCTCAGCAAGTTCACCGATGACACCAAGCTGTGTGGTGCCGTCCACATGCCGGAAGGGAGAGATGCCATCCAAGGGTACCAAGGACAGGCTGGAGAGGTGGGCCCGTGCCAACCTCATGAAGTTCAACCAGGCCAAGTGCAAGGTCCTGCACCTGGGTCTTGGCAATCCCAGGCACAAATACAGGCTGGGCGGAGAATGGATTGAGAGCAGCCCTGAGGAGAAGGACTTGGGAGTGCTGGTGGACGAGAAGCTCAACATGAGCCATCAATGCAACCTTGCGGCCCAGAAGGCCAACCGCATCCTGGGCTGCATCAAGAGGAGCGTGGCCAGCAGGTCGAGGGAGGTGATTCTCCCCCTCTAGTCTGCCCTGGTTAGACCTCACTTGGAGTACTGTGTCCAGTTCTGGAGACCCCAACATAAGAAGGACATGGACCAGTTGGAGAAGGTCCAGAGGAGGGCCACAAAGATGATCAGAGGGCTAGAGCACCTCTTCTATGAGGACAGGCTGAGAGAGTTGGGGCTGTTCAGCCTGGAGAAGAGGAGGCTCCGGGGAGACCTGATAGCGGTCTTCCAGTACCTCAAGGGGGCCTACAGGAAAGATGGAGAAAGGCTGTTCAGTAGGGCCTGTTGTGATAGGACAAGGGGTAATGGTTTTAAAATAGAGGGAGGTAGATTTAGATTGGATATTAGAAATTTTTTTTTTCACAATGCGAGTTGTAGAACACTGGAACGGGTTGCCCAGAGAGGTGGTGGATGCCCCATCTCTGGAAACATTCAAGGCCAGGTTGGATGAGGCTCTGAGCAACCTGATCTAGTCGGGGATGTCCCTGCACCTTGCAGGGGAGTTGGACTAGATGACCTTTGAAGGTCCCTTCCTAACCATTATATGATTCTATGAAAACTATTCATTTATTACTAAAACTAGCAGGATAATGAGACAGAGAACAAGATAACCTTTCCCCACCCCTCCCTCTTCCCAAGCTTAACATTATTTCTACTACTCCTCCCCACCCCCCCGAAGAGCACAGGGGGAAGAGGGAATGGGTGTTGCGGTCAGTTCATCACGCGTTGTTTTATGCCGCTGCTTCATCATCAGGGGAAGAACTCCTTACATTCCTCCCCTGCTCTTTCGTGGGGTCCCTCCCATGGGCCACAGTCCTCCATGAAACTACTCCATTATGGGTCACCTCTTCCACGAGGTGCAGTCCCTCCAGAACAGCTGCCCCAGCAGGCCCTCCACGGGCCACAGCCTCCTTCAGGCATCGACCTGCCCCGGCATGGGGTTCTCCATGGGCTCCAGGTGGATCTCTGCTCCTCCATGGACCTCCATGGGCTGCAGGGGAACAACCTGCTCCACCATGGCAGGGGAACAACCTGCTCCACCATGGTCATCACTACAGGCTGCAGGGGAATCTTGGCCAGGAGCCACGTTACTCCTCCCCCTTCAGGCACTTCTTTATTGCAGAGCTGGGCAGACTGGGGATAGCTCCACCTAGTGAGTGCACCTGTCTGATCTCACAGCACAGTTAAATACACATTTGATATACATATTCACTAGATTTACGAGAAATGTTATGCATAAACATCAATTTTCTGAGAAATCATTATGATATGTCTCCTCCCATTTGCGCATGCTCAGTATTTTGAGTTGAGGGTCTTCTGGTGGTCTTGGGGGTTGTCAGGATGCCCCCTTCTCGAATTCATTGATCGAACCCCTCCTTGAAATCTCCATATATGGTCCTGAGAACAAGGTCATCTTGCCCCTGAATCTTTTGGCTTGAAAGTGATGGCTCAAAGCCCAAGTTGCATAGCTGATGCCTTGTTCTACCACTCCCCTAACTACCTCCCTACACGCTAGGCTAATTTCTAAGATAAGGATATTTCATCTAAAATTTAACCAATGTAACTATAGCTCTATAGTCAACAACAATCACCCTATATTTATATTCCAGAACCATATAGTATCCTTCCTACTATCAGTCATTGGTTATATCATTGATTGTAATTCTACTGATTAAAGTCCTCGATACCCAGATCGAGTCAGAAAGGGTAAGGGGTTTTCTAGCAGCAAGCTGGTATCCATAACAGATTTGCAACACTTCCCCCCTTTGAAAGTTTTGAAAACTATTTCAATACTTTCATTTTAATTCTCTGGAGGTAATGATTGATAGTTCATCTTGCTGTCTTGCTACAGCCTGGATAAGCATGTGATTAAAAGAAGTCTTACAACTCATTTGTCTCTTTAGAAAATAATATATCAAGGTAATCACTAGAAAAATTATTAGCAAAATGAATGTCGTGCCGATTAATGATTTAATCCATGAATCCAGATTCCAGCCCAATCCCTTAAAAATTTTATCTATCCAAGTTTCTTGGATATCTTGTTGCAATTCCTGTGCATCTTTTCCAATCTTTTCCAATAGGTCCAGGTCATTCTCTACACCCTGAGTCACATTTGGAATGTGTATACAACAGTGATCTAGTCTATCTTTCAAATATCCACACATTCCACGTTCTTTGAGTAAAAGCATATCCAAAGCCATCCTGTTCTGCAAAGTCATTTTGTAAGTGGCCTGTAGTTGTATATTCAGATCTCTAAATCCTTTTCTGGTCACATTGGCTAGTTTTTCCACCTGCCCAGTTAACTGATATATCCACTCTCGATTCTGGTATATTGCCAAAGGGGTTAATAAAGACTCTAGGGCCCAACTAATTCTAACTCCAGTAGAGGGTTCGTTCCATTCATCATTTTCTGATCTTTTTATCCGTTCTAACTTCAAATTCTCCAGGGAGCCTTTAAAAGGAGACCTTTTCCAAAGTGGGCATAATGCTGGCATTCCTAAAGTAACTTGTTTTACTTTGCCATCCATTGGTAGATGGGTGGTCCAAGTTCCATCACTCATTGCCCAAACTAGATGTCCTGGACTCCAAATGGTATTTTTTCTACAACTAAAGAATGTTCCTCTTCTTGGTTGAAATGTTTCAGTCAATTGGAGGTCATTTTTAAGTCCCCTACACGAGCAGCCATATTTCAAGGCTGCAGCTAAGGGAGGAATTTCTTGGATTGCCATGTCTTTAGTATTGCAGTCATATACTTTCTCACATTTCCACCAAGATATCAAATTTTCCTTTTCCCACAATGTGCTACCTTTATCATTTACTGATGACCAAGTTGTAAAAATTGATCCCTCCCAAGTAAAACACCACGAAGCTTTGGGCATATATTGGAATCGAGATAGTATGGTCATAGTCCATACTGAATCCCCATTAACTGTTTCTTCTGCATCACATTTCCATTCCCTGATCATTCGAGTTATGTTTCCTGCCATCAAACTACTGGTAACAGGAACAGGATTCAATAATCTTTCACAATTTGTGCCATGTTCTGAATTAGTCAGATTCATTGTTAAAATTCCCCATGGAATGGATTCACCAACTGCCCTTGGTATGGGTAAGCATGCAGTAATCTGTGTCACATTCTGTAAATTGGCAAATTCTTTGATCAATCTTACCATCAAATTTTCCTCTTGGGATTTCTTTGGGAGGTATATTACCTGTTCATCACCTGTCTCTTTTGTCAACTCAGTTTGTAGTTCAGTTACAATCTTTGACCAAACTCCCACCAATATCTCTCCCCAGATCAGAATCCATTTACCCAGAATCTCAGGACAATACTTAGACATGTTTCAGAGTCAATTTCAGTGTTTCAGGATTTCTGTTCACAATTTTCCAAGATGATGGAGCTTTCTTCACCCAAGTATAGCGTATCCATGCATCTGACCCAGCAATTTTGATAGCAGTGAAAGTCATAAGCATCACCTGGAAAGGTCCTTTCCAGCATGGAAAGCCATCCAAGTGGCTCAGATGTCCATGTCTTTACATAGACGTAGTCACCTGGTTGGAAATCGTGTACTGGATTCTCCAAAGATAGAGGTCTGTTCCAGATAATTGCACTTCGGAGTGCAGCTAAAGTTTTTCCTAAAGAAAGCAAATAGTTATATATATCTTGTTTCCCTTTCACATGCATATTCAAATTTGGTTCTGGAGATTTGTAAGGTTTCCCATATAATAGTTCATAGGGACTAACTGATGTCCCACGTTTTGGTTGAACTCGGATTCGTAAAAGGGCCAGTGGAAGTGCTTGAGGCCACTTCAAATTAGTTTCTTCGCATATTTTGCTAATTTGCCTTTTCACTGTTTGATTCATCCATTCCACCTTCCCACTAGACTGTGGTCTCCAAGGTGTATGCAAATCCCAGGTAATTCCCAAAATTTTACTAACACCTTGGACCACTTCTGCAACAAAATGTGGACCTCTGTCAGAAGACATTCCAATATGTACCCCAAATCTCAGAATAATCTCTCGCAGCAACCATTTAATAACTTCTTTTGCCTGACTGGTGTGACAAGGAAAGGCTTCTGTCCATCCTGTAAAAGTATCAACCCCTACCAGAATGTACCGATACTCATTTTGACAAGGCAACTCTGAAAAATCTACTTGCCAATAGTCTCCTGGTTCCATTCCTGATTTTAATTTTCCCATTTTAACCTTTTTCTTCATAACAGGATTGTTTTGCAAGCATATCTCACATTTCGCAGTTGTCATCTTAGCCATCTCTGGCATCTTTAGTGACAGTACTTGTCTCCTTAAGAAAGCCACCAATGCCTCTGCCCCCCAGTGACATTCCTTATGTTTTGTCTGTATTATTTCTCTCATCAACAGTGGTGGGATTATTACTTGGCCTTCTGTAGTCACCCACCATCCTGCTAGATTTTTTTTAGCATTCAGTAATTTCCTTAATTTCTCATCCTCTTCTGAGTATTTAGGCTTTTCCTTTGGTAGTGTAATGGTTTTTGTAGGAATCACTGCCAATTGCAAGGCATTTCTTTTGGCTACTCCTTTAGCTGTCCTATCTGCTACGCTGTTCCCTACAATCTCTTTTGTACTTCCTGATTGACGTGCTTTACAGTGCATGATTGCTACTGCAGTTGGCTTTTGGACTGCTTGTAGCAGATGCAAAATTTCCTCTTTATAGTTAATGTCAGATCCTTGTGAGAATAAAAATCCTCTTTCGTTCTACAAAATCCCATGGACATGTACCACACCAAATGCATACTTTGAATCAGTCCAGATATTCACTCTTTTTCCTTCACTTAATTCCAAGGCTTTTGTTAAAGCTACTAGTTCCGCTTTCTGAGCTGAAGTTCTGTTGGGCAAAGCATTTGCTTCTATAGCAGATTTCTCAGTTGTTACCACATATCCTGTGTAGCGAGTTCCATTTTCAACAAAACTGCTACCATCTGTGCACAGCTCCCAGTCCGGATTGTCCAAAGGTATGTCCTTCAAATCCTCTCGACTGGAATATACGTATTCGATGGTGGCTAAGCAGTCATGTTCCAGTTGCCCTTCTTCCTGTACAGAACTCAAAAAGATTGCAGGATTAATCAAGTTAGTGTTTTTTAAGATTACATCATCTTGTTCCATCAAAACAACCTGATACTTCATCATTCTGCTCAGGGTTAGCAGTGTTTGTTCCAACACTGATATCACTATATGTGGCACATATACCACCATCATTCTTCCCAGAGTCAGTTTCCAAGCCTCTGGTATCAGCATCACAGTAGCTGCAACCACTCTTAGACAGGCAGGCCAACCTTTACTTACAAAGTCCAGTTGTTTGGAAAAATATCCAACCGGTCGCTTTCAACTTCCCACCTTTTGTGTCAGCACTCCCAGTGCAATATGTTGTCTCTCGTATACAAACAGCTGAAAGTCCTTGGTCAAATACGGAAGTTCCAAGGCTGGTGCTATCATCAATGCTCTTTTCAAATTTAGGAAGGCTCTTTGTTGATCTGGACCCCATTCAAACGGTGGACCTTTAAGAGCTTCATACAAAGGTTTAACGAACACACCATAGTTCACTATCCACAGCCGACACCATCCAGCCATTCCCAAAAAGGTTCTCAGTTCATGAATATTTCTTGGCTCTGGGATACTACAAATAGCTTCTTTGCGATCTGTCCACAGATGTCTTTGCCCTTTTGAAACTTCAAAACCCAGGTATATCACAGTCTGTTTTGCTATCTGGGCCTTTGTTCTGGAAACTTTATATCCGCTTAGCCCCAAAAAGTTTAAAAGATCAATTGTTACCTTTATACACGCTGATCTTTCTTCCGTTGCTATCAGTATGTCGTCTACATACTGTAGAAGTAAATGTCCAGGTTTAGAGCCATCTTGTTTCCACATTTCCAGTTCCTTTGCTAATTGGTTTCCAAAAACTGTTGGACTGTTCTTAAATCCTTGTGGTAATCTCGTCCATGTCAATTGTGTTTTTTGTCCTGTGTGTGGATTCTCGCACTCAAAAGCAAACAATTTTCGGCTTCCTTCTTCCAGAGATATACAAAAGAAAGTATCTTTTAAATCAAGCACTGTAAACCACTGATGATTCTCCTTCAATGCTGTTAAGAGGGTATATGGATGGGCCACTACAGGATGTATGTCTTTTACTATCTGATTTATTGCACTCAAATCCTGCACTAATCTGTACTTCCCCCGATGGCTTTTTCACTGGTAAAATTGGAGTATTATATTCAGATTCACATTCCTCCAGAATTCCGTATTCCAGAAATGTATCTATTAATTTCTTGATTCCTGTCCTGGCCTCAGGCTTAATTGGATATTGTTTTAATTTCACTGGCTTCACATTTTCTTTCAAGTCTACCTTTACAGGATGGGCTGCTTTAGATTTTCCCAGGTATTTTTGTGTTCCAAACTATAGGTATCACAGCATCATCAATTTCTTGTGGAATTTCCTGAATTTTAACCTTCCTGTATCATCAATACTTCTCCTGCTTTTGACTCTGGTATTTTTAAAATAATTTCTCCTCCTTCAAAAATTATTTGTGCATTTAATTTAGATAATAACTCCCGACCCAGCAAGGGTATTGGACACTCTGTTATGTACAGAAATTTATGTGTAATTGCCAAATTTCAATTTCCAAATTTCAAATTAAGAGGTTGAAAGAATGGTCTGTTCTCTTGTTTCCCTGTCGCTCCAACTATGATTGCTGTCTTATTTCCTAGTTTCCCTTTGCGAGTATTCAAGACAGAATACACAGCTCCTGTATCCACTAAAAATTCAACCTTGTCATTTCCCAGCTTAATTACAACCAGAGGCTCAGCTGGGTTCCTCTCCGGTCCCCTTCATTCTTCCAAAACCATCATGTTGGCCACACTTTGCTGATTTGTTTACAGCCTTGGACATTCTCTTTTCCAGTGTCCATCCTCTTTACAGTATGCACACTGATTTATTCCTAGACGTGCATTAAATTCCCGGTTACCAAAATTTTTAAAACCTCCTCTTCCCTGAACTTGTCCTCTTTGAAGAAAGAAAATGAAATTAATATCTAATGAAGTAAGTTTTTTATTACTTCATTCTCTGTATTCTTTGTCTTTAGCTGTCACCATCTTCTGGATATAGAATTTTTGAAAGGACTTCACTCTTCAGGATAATTCCCAAGTGATTACCCTGAATTTATGATGATCTGTAATACACATTAAATTATGTAATCTAACGAGAATTTTATACTCTAATATAACTTTTTTGTTTCCCCTGCTCTGATAGTGATCATCTTTGAAAATAAATTAGTATTTTAGAAGGAAAAATGAAAATTTTATTAAAGGAAATTAGACTGGGAAATGTATGAAGTATGCATGTCCCATGTTTTATTTAATGGAGCATGACTATGTAGTGGATTTGCAATAAGGGGAAAGGGGCTGTTGTTAATTGGTTTGCATAGGTAAAATGCTATATTGAATGACTTTAAACAGCTAGTATGCAATAAAGACATAGTTTACTTGAAACCAAACAGATCAGTAAAGATATCACCAGTCACCAAACAACAGTTCATGTATCACCTACCAGAGCTATGCTGCAATTAGTTTTGCAATCAACTCAGAGAATTCTCCCAACCGTGATCTGCAGCTGACCCAGATGTTATGTTCTCATTGAGTGCACAAGACTTGCCTGTGTACTAGGACTTGTCAGGCGTATATCCTTCATGAATATTGATTTTCTTTCTCTAGGTGAAATAAAAGTGCCCACAGAAGAAGAAAAAAAGCAAACATTTCCAAATAGTTGGTTCCCTCTGGCTTTTAGCCAGCATGTGTACTTTTGCGAGTTATCCGTGGAGCTGCATCATGGAATTTCCCATTCCGACTACATCCTTGTATGCGGGAACTCTAGGCGTTGCTTGCTGGCTTGCTATCTAAGCACTGTGAAGTACAACTGCAAGTGGTTTGACTGTTATTTTAGATCTCTCTCAGCTCTCATTCTTAAGGAGAGAGTAAACACTTAATAAGCACAATATAAGACTTCTTTATATTATTCTAAATTATTGCCTTTGCCGTGTAATCATTTATAGCCTGCAGCTCTCTGTAAAATGGACCATTCTTGTACTCTGACACGAACTACTTGTTTTGATGTCTTTCCTCAAAAAGGTCTTCTGTCTTTCTTTACACATTAAATTACTTTTTTTTTTTCCTTTACATTTTGTCTTGCTGTTTAGAATACCTATTTTCAGTAGAGGAAAATAGACGATAATTAAGTCTTTCATATCCTCTTACTTTGCAGTCTTGCCTGTTGTCTCCCTCATTTTTCACTCTGAGACATGCAACTTAAAACTGAATTAAGAGATTTATCTTGTGTTTGAATATTCCTTAGGACTTCTAGGTATGTGATTCCTAATTCTGACCAGCTTGGTAGTGTCAGATCATCTAAATAAAAGCCTATTACATTTCCTGGGCGTTGAGATAGGGATCTACTTATGTAACTCCATTTGCATTGCATGATGAGTTGTATGGCTATTAAAAATGCTGTCTGTTTATAGTTTGGATAAAATGAAAATTCAAAAGATTAAGATAATTAATTTTAAATAACTTCATTTCAGAGCATGAGTTCTTTATAAAATATTTGTAGATGCCCACTATATTACATAGTTATGTTTTTTTCCTTTTATTTTAAAATTAATTTAAACATTCATTATGAGGTGTTTAGGGCCAACTGGCATAATTAATCTACAGACTAGATTTCATGTGCTATTTTTAATTCCTCAGTTTACAAACAATAAATAACTTTGCTGTCAGTCTTTTCAGTTTCTGATATGCAATTCTACATTCTCTGCATATTTCATTTTGTTATAGGTCAAGGATTCAAAAAAGTTACCTATCACACTCTCAGTTCTGTCTGCAAACATACAGGGAAGTGCTCTTCTCTTGCATTTACATAAGCCCTGCTGTGTTCCTGAGCTGGGAACCTACTACACATTTTTAAAAGCAAGCTGCTTCTTACTGAAGTCTGTAGTTTCTGTTGGTCAGTATTCGGTAGTTGAAAATTAGGAGCTGGGCTCAGAGTTCAATATTGCAATACAGAACTATTTCTTTTTTAGCTGAGTGTAAAAGCTTAAAATTGGCAGTAGCATTTCTTTCGCAGAAATTCAGCAAGAATGATAATGGTGTAGAGGTGAATTTTCTTAGTATGAACACTGACTGGTTAACAGGAGAATAGAGTGGTACAAAAGAAAAGACCAGAGGATATCATTGGTAGTAAAAAGTTACAGGAATATGTTTCCCACTAAGAGTAAAGATTAACTAGGAATATGGAGCACTAATTTTTTTATTTTTTTTTTCAGCTTAAGATATTCTCTTAAAATGATCTCAAAACTTGCTCGTTCTGAGGCTTTGGAAGTCTCAGAAATTTAAAGTCTGCTGCTGACCTTGGGTATTTTATGACTGTCTTCAGTGGAAAGAGGATTTCATCCATAGTGCACAGGATTGAATATAATAGTACATTCCCTTAATAACTTTCCCCCACTTTTCCAATTCTGAGGTTTTTCCAAGGAAAAGCTTTCAGGAGCAGTACACCAAAAGAGGAAAACAACTGTTAATGCTAAAAAACCCCTCTTCATCAGAATCTTAGGATCTGTAGCAAGACCTTCATTCATTCATTTAGCTGCCAGGAAGAGCTGAAGGTCTAAATATCCTATTTTTATTTGGGAATGGAAAAACAACACTTCACAAGGGAAGGAGATGAATATAAATTATAGAAATATACATATGTATGTATATCAGAGCTAAGAGGAAAGAAATGTGTTGAATATAGTCACAAACACACGTACACATAATCCCCAAATGGCATCCTCTGCTATATCATCAGGTTGCATCTGCATGAAACAATTATGAATCAGAACCAAAAAGTTTACTGACAAAGTATAATACAAAAAATATTAGAAATAGTGGAAAAAAAAATTATGTTTGGATTATACACTTCGTCTGTGTCAGTTTAGCCCCTCTAGAGAACAAGTTACGCAGTCTCTGTCTCACTCCCCCCACCCTCCAAGGGAACAGGGAGAAGTAATATAAGAAAAAAAAAGGCTCAGGGTTTGAGATAAGAACAGGGAAAGATTCTTAAAGTTACCATTACGGGCAAAACAGACTTAACTTGGGGAAAACTATTTATTTATTACTAAAACCAAAGCAGGATAATGAGAAAGAGAACAAAGTAACCTGCCCCCACCCCTCCCTCTTCCCAGGCTTAACTTTATGTTCAATTATTTCTACCTTTTTCCCCTCCCCGAGGAGCACAGGGGGACAAGAGGGAACGGGGGCTATGGTCAGTTCATCACTTTGTCACTCTACACTGTTTCTTCCTCCTCGGGAGAAGAACTCCTCACATTCCTTCCCTGCTCTAGTGTGGGGTTCCTCCCATGGGCTACAGTCCCTCATGAACTGCTCCAGCATGGGTCATTTTTTCTATGGAGTGCAGTCTCTCCGGAATCGCTGCCCCATCATGGGCCCTTTACAGGCCACAGCCTCCGTCAGGCATCCGCCTGCTCCAACGTGGCATCCTCCACGGGCTGCAGGTTGATCTCTCCCCCTCCAAGGACTCCATGGGCTGCAGGGGGACAGCCTGCTTCACCATGGTCTTCACCACAGGCTGCAGGGTAATCCTGGCCAAGAGCAGCATTACTCCTCCCCCTCTTCCTTCACTGACCTTGGCATCTGCAGCCATTCCTCTCAAGAAATTCTTCGCAATCAGACTCAGTCAGATGCATCTCATGTTCTCTTCACTTGTCATCTCCTCTCTTCACTTCTCTCGGCTGGGCCCTCCAAGCTGAGTAGGGCCCAGACGGCTGCCCGGCGGGATGCCAGAGGGTGAAAGCCACAAGGCCTGCACCTCCCCCTCTCTGCCCCCTGCTTCAGCATCTTCTTTTCTTTTTTATTTTTCCCCTTCTTAAATATGTTATCACAGGGGTGTTATCAAGGAACATTCTGCAACCGACTAATTTGGCCCTGTCCAGCAGCAGGTCCGCCCTTGGCCCAGCTGAGTCCACTGGACAAAGGGGAAATTTCTAGCAGCTTCCACCTTAGCGCCCCCCCACCCCTAAACAGAACCACCATAGTCTGTAGAGTTGCACTTAACAACAAAATGGCTTTGCAGCTCTTCAGTACAAAGTAAAACTCATAAAGTGTATGCATGTGAGTGCACATGTATGTGTGTTTTGGCAAATAAGCATTCATCTATTATATAGATGTTTAAGTATGTTATAGATAAGGCTTTTTACTTCAGCTCATTTAACATTTATACTTAAATCTTCATATTTGTATGGGAGGTTGGGGAACGATATATCCCATGGTGATTAGATAATGGTGGCAAACATAAACTGCTGATGCCAATATTCATTACATTACATTTAGAAAAAATAATTTAATAACAACAACAATTTACTGAGTCAATTGCAAGTAAGTTTTTAATTTCCCAGGCTACTGAAAATAAATGGTTCTGCTGTCAATCGTTATATCAACAATAAGCAAGTCTTATCTTCTTCTCCAATTCTAATCCTGTGACACCAGAATAATGGTTTCTCTATGTAATTGAATCACCTTGAAAACTCTCACTTTTTTTTTGTTTTCTTTTTTTGTTTGTTTTCTATTGTTTTCTTTTTAACTTGTGGATATGTTTTTTGTACATTATTAGGTTTGTGCAGGTTTATCTCAAGCCTGGGCTAGCTACTAAACTTAGTTTATATTTTAAATATTTTTGAACTCTTTATCTGCATACAGAGAAGTATGATTACTCTAATTAGCACCCTTCATTAATATTGATGGAAATGCCCCGCTCTTCATTTGCACTTTTAAAACAAAAATCCAATAAATATTAAATAACTTTGCAATTGAAAACAAGTATGGAAACAAAGTTTTTCTTGATCATAGTTGTTGTGAATTAAATGCAGGCCATTATTCCAGTAAATCCTTTAAAATGCTACTAATTCCATAAAGTGAAAGGTTTTCTTGTGGGTTTTGCAGCATCAAAGTAACAAAAATGCTTCTATAGAGGATACAGCAATTAACCTAATATCTTTATTAAAGAGGAAATGTTTCTGTGCTTTAGATTTGCATTTATATAAATCAATTGTTGTGGTTCTGCTTAGTGAGGGGGGCCGAAGGTGGTAGCTTCTGTAGGAAACTGCTAGAAGTCACTCCCCTTTGTTCAGTGGACTCGGCCGGGCCTAGGGAGGACCCACTGCTGGCCAAGGCCGAGCCTATAGGGAGCAGAATGTCCCGTGATAGCGCCTCTGTGATAACGTATTTAAGAAAGGGAAAACAGAAAAGAAAAGAGAGAAGAGAAGATGTGATGAAGCTGAGCAAGGGCAGAGGCCCAGAGGGGGAGGCGCAGGCCTCCGGGGCCTTGCAGGCCTCACCCTCTGGCCTCTCGCCAGGCAGCCGACTGGGCCCAACTCAGCCCGGTCCGGCTGCAAGAGGTGGAGAGGAGACGAGATGGGATGAATAAGGTGAAGAGATCCTGAGAGCCTTTTTGAGGCTTCTGCCAGCCCGTTGTGAAGAATGAACTTTTCTTGTGAGAGAAACAGCTGCAAACACCAAGGTCAGTGAAGAAGGAGGGGGAGGAGTAATGTGGCTCCTGGTCAAGATTCTCCTGCAGCCTGTGGTGATGACCACTGTGGAGCAGGTTGTCCCCCTGCAGCCCATGGAGGTCCACGGAGGAGCAGAGATCCACTTGGAGCTTTGAGCCCGTGAAGGACCCTGCACCGGGGGAGGTGGATGCCTGAATGTGGCTGTGGCCCGTGGAGGGCCCGCTGGGACAGCCGTTCTGGAGAGACTGTACTCCATGGAAGAGATAACCTGCGCCGGAGCAGTTTAATGAAGGACTGTGGCGTATGGGTGGGATCCCACACTGGAGCAGGGCAGGGATGTGAGGAGTTCTTCCTCCAACTGTGAAGCAGCGGTGTAAAACAACGCATAATGGACTGACCGCAATCCTCATTCCCTCTTCCCCCCTGTGCCGCTCGGGGGGAAGGTAGATAATGTTAAGCTCGGGAAGTGGGAGGGGTGGAGGAGGTTATCTTGTTTCTCTGTCTCATTATCCTGCTAGTTGTAGTAATAAATGACTAGTTTTCCCCAAGTCGAGTCTGTTTTTGCCCATGACGGTAAGGATTTCTCCCTGTCCTTAACTCGAACCTCTAGTCGTTTTTCTTAAATTATCTCTCTTTTCTTAAATTATCTCTCCCTATTCTCTCGGAGGGTGGGGGGAGTGAGAGAGAGACTGCGTAGTCTGGTCCGGTTGGGGGCTGAACTACGACATCAATTTATAAGCATATATAATTATATTTAATCTAATTTATGTGCTGTTAGGGATATTCCATGTAAGTATGTTCATAAAGGATCAAAATTCAGTGACTTTATTCAGGTGAATTAATTTCCTTTGGTCAAGGAATTTGAAAGTGTTGACAAAAATGGCAGACTGATGTAAAAAAGCCATGCCATTTAGCATTTCTGTTTCATATTATGGCCTAATTAAACTGTTGGTGGCATAAATATAAATATTTTCATTGAATCTGAATTGGCTGTAAATATGCTTTAGGAAGCTTTTGTGTTTATTTATAATTCTTCCAATTCTATCTATAGTCTGAAACATTCTCAAATCTGAAACAATAGGAAAGGATGGTATGTAGATAAAAGGACACTAATAAGTAACAGAAATTATTCATCTGGAAACATTACACAATTGGCTGACAGCTTTCCAAAAGGCAAACTTAGATGTATAAGTATACAGCTTAGGAATTTGTGTCCTTTTTAAAATACAACAAGAGTTTTCAGAAACCTAGATCTTAGACTCCTTGTGTACTTCGGCTTAGATTTATCTCATATCTTTATGAAATGCACAATATTAAACTTTTTATTAAAGCATCTAAACCAAGAGCATGGTAATTGTAGGCTCTATATACAGTTGTGATGATCTGGCTCTCACCTTGTAGGGTGACCCATCTTTTTCAATCTTCATGCCGGGAATATGGGACATCTGTGCTTATAATTTGAACGCCACAAAAACTTAGCACACATAAATATTTTAAAATGTTTCTTATTTCCTTCTTCCTGACATGAATAATTGTTATTCTTTGAAATAAATTAACACAAAGGACGCATATGCTAAATGTTGTCAAAAGCAACCTGAAAAACAAATTGTGTTGTCTGTTAAGTCAGAAATCACACATTTTAGATCTTGGATGGGGTAATCACAGCTTCCTATTACCTAGAAAAGGACTTTGGGAAGAATAAGTCAACAGAGAATAGACTTAACATTTTTAAGTGATGGAAAAACATTTTTCTTGAGATTAAAGTGTTTCAACTTTAAAAACTTCCATTATTGTAAGATACTCAAAGGGACAGCCAGAGTGTGGAATGTGCTCATTAGAAACATAGAACAGCCTCTGACATGATGAAAAGTCCTTTAAAGAATTACTTATATTAGTTTGTGAAAAGTGAAGAGTTTTATGTTTTCAAAGTAAAAAATTGTACATTAGAATGAATTTAAAAGATGGATCAAGTAGTTGGAGGTAGAAGGTAAGTTTTACACAGGAGATGCCAGAAGTAGCATACTTAACACAAGAAAGAATATACACTCAAATCTATTGGTGATATGTACAGAATCTAATAGAAATAGTACCTTAGCTCAGACTCTTCATTGATGTTCATCAGTCTCCTTATGGATATTTCAAAAAGTTTTTAACAGTTTATTAAAAAAACATTCATTTAGCAAAATACTTTGGTCTGGTGTTAAGCATGTTTTACCTCTGTACTCAAACTAAAGACTGGCTTGTATTAGTGAAATCTAGGCTTTGAAAAACATAACAATTATTTTTTTAGAATGGTATAGATATATCCCATTTCAGACACTTGCATGGCACCTGGTTATCTTCTATTACTTGATTGATCAATAAGAGGAAAATTACACTTCTAAAGGATGACTCACCTGGCCTATCCTACACATATATTTTAGAAGGAGATTTAACATTGTATAAAAGTGGTTCTAGAAGTAGTTATTAGAAGTAGTACTCTTACTCTGAAAACCTGTGCTGAATGGCTCAGAATTAAAGGTCTGTTTTTCAGATGACCCAGTTAGGCATTTGGAATTATTAAATTAGCATTTATTTTACTCACACTGAAGTGGTATAGCCAGCCATCCCGTGGCCTTCAGTATTCCAGAAAAATAAAAAAAAAAATAATCCCATTAAATTTGGAGAAATATTTCAGTGTTTTTAAAAGTATTAGTTTGCTGTAAATTTCAGTAGAGTTTATAGAGCATTTAATTACGTATTTTATAGAGTTTACAATTTCAGATTCTCATCAGAAACCTTTATTCAAATCAGAAAATACTCACTAAATTTCTGAAAACTACACATACTAGCCTGGGAAGCATGCTAACACAAATGAACGCATCAACTATTAATTTGTAATCTTGATCTGCATTATCTTGTATTCTGTGTTAGAAGTGTTAGAAGCATAGTTTTCCTTATAAACTTTGTTCCCTGAAAATGAAGGCAGCTGTGATATATACCAGTCTTTTCCCAACTGAAATAAGAACTGTGCAGTGTTTTAGCTGAGTTGTGACAACACATACCAGTTCTGAAGGCCATTTCTGCTGTTCTTAGTGTCCAAATTTCTGACAAAAGAGACAACATATCTGTGTCAGCTTACAAACTTACTAGTTTGCTCAAGGACATCAAGCACAGAAAATGATAAATCAGTGGTAATCTTTCAAAACAAGCTATAGAAAATTTTCTCCATACTAAAAAAAAAAAAACTATAGGAAGATCCATTTCCTTGGCAACAATACTAACATAGTTCCAAGAATGACTTCTGTAGACAACAGGAGTGTATCAATTTGTTAAATAGATGTAAATTGGTAGGTATAATTTTTGCTGTGCTGTTGACACATAAAGGAAGAGACATTTCCAGTCTAAACTTCCAGTTGTGAAACAAATGCACTGGAAGTGCAGAGATGTTTCAATTTACTGACTGCTTTCTGAGTGTTGCTCTCCAAATCATCATGAAAGGAACAAAAAAAAAAAAAAAAAAAAAAAAAAAAAAAAAAAAAAAAAAAAAAAAT